>JAFBJR010000090.1:344590-382608 GCA_016785285.1 Brachirus orientalis
GTAAGTCTGCAGGAAATGAATGGAAGTCAATGGAATGTCCTCTGTAGTCATGTATTGAGGAAATACACAGTAAGTGTGTGTGAACTGATAGCGTTCCGTAGAGAATTAACGAGAAAGTTCTTGGTGACTTTGTAACCTTCGCTTGAATAACTGTGTGTGTGTGTGTGTGTCCAGTATCTTGACAGATTTGAGAAAAGGTTGTCGTTCAAAAAAAGAAAATGAACAATAGCAGTTTACAGTTTTTCAGCAAATTGAATGTGTCATGAAATTGTTTTCTTTTATATTAATAAGTGGCTGTTTTCCTTTTGCTGCGTCTGCTCTGCCATGAATACTGTTATTCAGCTTCCTCACAAATCCACCTATTAGTGTCACAACTAAACTGGTGAGTTGACGAAAGCCTTATCTTGAATAAACAGGTTCTTCAGTGAAATTCTGCATCTGTTTGTTTTCCTCCTCCTCCTCCTCCTCTTCTACACACATCCATGTTTTTGCCAACAAGTGGAGACCAGTGACTCAGAGCTCGGGTTTCTGCAAAATAATTAGTCTGGAAAAAATGTGAGGAAATATTCAGATGTTTTTATGGACGGGGCGGCGGCGAAAGCGGTCCGACAGAGTGTAATGTCATCTTGAGGCACCAGGTTTTCACGCAGGGAGCAAATTATTTCTATTCTTGATGAAGTCTGGAAAGTCTCGGAATTTTTGGATTGATCCTTTGCTGTGCAGCAGAAATAATTAAAAAGACTCTAATTGTGACAAACTCGGGGAAAACAGATACAAGAGTGAAAGCAGAAATGTACATATACAGATTTGTAGGAAGCTTGTCTTTGACTGCAGTGTTTCTGGTTCACAGGCACAACAGGCAGCAAAGTAATCACAAAACGATCAAAGATAAATGAGCAAATGTTTAATCTGATTCTCCGTTTTTTTTTTTTAATTTTTTTTTCATGTTTTCAAACATCAGAAGATTAAAGGGAAAGCATATCTTTCCAAGTCACAATGGATTACAGGAGCGTGACGATGAACCACAGGCTCCGAACCAACAAGAGTCGTCCCATTTTCATTTGACGCTATTTTAAAAACAACAACCTACTCTAGCTGCACAGATGATATCAGATAAGGAACAAAACTGTTGTCCTTAAATGTGACCTATACTAATACTTTTCTAAGTTATATCAAATGTAGGACCAGTTGTTGCTGAGGTTGTTATTGAAATCAAAATGGTAAAACTCATAAAAACAACCTCCTCCCACATTGTTGGTGGAATTGTCACCAAACTTAAATTGTAAAATGTATGTGTATGTAAAATCACTGATTTTCTCTATGGACTTTGGTGTGGGAGAGTGAGTGGCTTACAAACTTCAGTTTCCTGTGAGATAAAGAGGTTGTTCTCAAAATATCATTGACTTGAACTGATGTAGATTTTATTGATTTCACTACGCTACCATCACCTTTTGGAAAACAAAGCTATTAATGGAGTCTCAAGAAAAAAGCCTAGCAAGACATGTCTCATAAAATCCTTGTCATCTAAAATTTCTAATATCTTAAGAACATGTTCACGTCTTTATCTCACTGTTGGACACACTTTTCCAACAGGAAACTGAAGCTTGTAAACCACTCACTCTCCCACACCAAAGTCCATAGAGAAAATCAGTGATTTTAGCTCACAGTACATTTTACAATTTATCTACTGCTGCCTCGTGTGGTCACTTTGTGTCACTGAGGTCAATCTGAACAAAGGATTTTAAAGGACGAATTTGACAAAATAAGACATTTGAACTTGCTGATGGAGGCAGCAGTGGATCAACAACTCCTGTGTGCTCTGATGTAAAATCGCTGATTTTCTCTATGGACTTTGGTGTGGGAGAGTGAGTGGTTTACAAACTACAAACTCCTGTTGGAAAAGTCTGTCTAACAGTGAGATAAAGACATGAACATGTTCTTAAGGTATCATAGATGTAAGTCAATGTATTTTTGGTCTACTGCTGCCTCGTGTGGTCACTTTGTGTCACTGAGGTAAATCTGAACAAAGGATTTCAAACACCGAAGTGACAAAATAAGACATTTGAACTTAGTGGTGGAGGCAGCAGTAGACCAGCAGCTCCTGTGTCCCTGTGAGCTAAAATCACTGATTTTCTCTATGGACTTTGGTGTGGAAGAGTGAGAGGTTTACAAACTACAGTTTAAGGACTCGAATGACAAGATAAATTAGTAAAACATATTATTTTAAGATCCATACTGGCTCAAACTATACGGACTAGTTATGATCCGTGTTAATTTTGTAAATGGGTGGAGCCTTCTGTTCGTGCTCTGCCTGCATTTGTCCCCATTGGTGCTCATCTACTGAGAGTCTACAAATACAAAGGAAATAGATGAACCAAGTCAGAAACATTCCAAAAAAAATATTACTTATGTTGCCAATAATTACAATTTTCAGTGTTTTGGTTGCATTTCGTCAAAGTGTAACCTGTGTTTGCCAGCTTTTCCACACTTACTGACCCCAGCTTTAATACCTTCTCCCCGCCCACGTCTGTTGATTCACAACATCACGGCAACAACAGTCATATTCAGTATACTTTCTGCCTTTAACCCAGTTATTCATCCAACAGTCTCGACCACCGGCGTGATGATGTCATCAAAGCCAGAGAGCAGCCCACGTAGTTTGGTTGAGGTGCGTCTGTGGAGTTGTGTGAGGCAGGTGGAGATATGACTCAGCTGTATGCAAAACTGACTCCATAGTCAAATCGCAACCTTTTACACACTTGACCTCCTTCAACATCTCTGCTCCTCCTTCTCTGCCTTTGATTCTTTATGTCTGTCGTCCCTTTTCTTAAAGCCAGAAAAAACAGGAAGCACAAACATGGCTGCCAGCAGAGACACGAGGAAAACCTGATTAAAGCCACTTAACCAAATCCTCACCTTCAGTCTTCAATATCTTAAGAATACCGAAATTTGCAACAGCCTTTTCTGACAGAAAACTGAAGTTTGTAAAAACCACTCACTCTTCCACACCAAAGTCCATAGAGAAAACCAGTGATTTTAGCTCACAGGGACACAGGAGCTGCTGGTCTACTGCTGCCTCGTGTGGTCACTTTGTGTCACTGAGGTCAATCTGAACAATGGATTTTAAACACCTAAGTGACAAAATAGCACATTTGAGTTTACTGATGGAGGCAGCAGTGGATCAACAACTCCTGTGTGCTGTGATGTAAAATCACTGATTTTCTCTATGGACTTTGGTGTGGGAGAGTGAGTGGTTTACAAACTTCACTTTCCTGTTGGAAAAGTCTGTCTAACAGTGAGATAAAGACGTGAACATGTTCTTGAGGCACTGTAGAGTCAAACTGACATAGATTTTATTAAGTACCAAAGGCTCAAATAACAGGAAACTGAAATTACAGAACCACTCACTCTTCTTATTGGAAAAGTCTGTCAGTGACAGTGACAGAAAGACGTGAACATGTTCTTAAGATGTCACAGAATTTAGCAGCTGTATTCACAGTGTGTCACCTCACACAAACACACTTGAAACCTGACACATCATAGAATTAAACTGCCATAGATTTACGAGGGTGAAATCCACTCTTCTTTGCGACTCTGCTGGCGGCCATGTTTTCACTGAGCGTGAGAGTCGGTTCTCAGCAGTAGGGGGCGCTCACACAACCTCACCTCACAAAACCCCCATCTTCAGCAGTTATCTTCCCCCCCCCCCCACGTTTTCTCGTTCTCCTCCTCTTCTTCCACTAACCTTCATCTCATCTCACATTTTTGAAAGTTTTAGTCTTCAGCCGCACCTCCTCCATCATTCACCTCCTCTCGCTCCAGCTTCTGTAATCCAACCCCTTCTATCTGACTCTGAACCGTATGACATCATCCCTGTCTTTCTCCCCATGCACTTCATTATCCCACAGTCTTTAATGCAACCACTTAAGAAACAGATAATTACATCATCCCTCCGCCTCTTCTCTTATTTTGGTTGTTTAAAATGGGATTTCCCTCTTTTTTTTTCTTGAATCTCTGTCATTAAACACACTTGTGTTTTTTGTCTACACACAGTCTTCTCCCCTCTTCCTCTCAGTCTGTCTTTCTGTAACCACAGTAGCCACTGTTGAGTCATGAGGAGATGACTTCAACCTATTCCTCCCTCCATCCATCCCTCCCTCCTCCACCTCTCCTCCTCTGGGAAACCACATGGAGAAAAAGATGAATCTGCTCTTTATCATTATTGTTGTTTTCTTACCCACCTACTCTTTTCTTTCCCCCCTGTTTACAATCATTTTACACCCACTTTGCAGAGACAAAAGCAGACACACGTCCTGGCATATGTACTACAGAAATGGCTGTAGTACATATGCCAGGCCAGTGTGTGGCGCTGTAGCTCTGACAAAGAATTGCACTAAATTCCATGCTGGGGTTCGGGAGTAGAGGTGGGAGTCACAGAGTACGTCACGATATGATACGATACGCAACGCATGGTCCGCGATAGCAATAAAATCACAATACAACGATTGTGTGATAATGAAAATATAGAAAGACAATCATATATCGATACACCACGACATCTGTCGAAGTGACAAAGACAAAATGTCTGGATTTCTCTATTTATTCACAAAATAGAGAACAAAATGCATGAATTCTCGGTATTAACGTGGATTTCTCCGACATTTTCCCGCTGTAAACTCCCTCTCCTTCAGCCTGGTAACTTCCACTCAAGTTTCCCTCATTTTACGAAGTAGCAACGCCTTCGTTTGTTAATTGAAATATCGATATTTGCCCTGGTGTACTGATTATCCTATTGTACAAGGAAAGGCGACGATATGTCACCAAATTGACATTATGAACCGCCTCTGTTGGGGCGTTGGAAATCTAAGCTAAAAATTTGTATTTCCCACTACAAATCGACTACACCATAAAACTCAAAACACAAGAAGAAGGGGTCGTGACATCATTGTTTTATTCCTTAAAATCGTGTATTGGTTGTATACAGGAAAACATAAGGGAGAAAGTTTGAAATGATGTCACTCTAGGCTCAAAACTGTTGGTTCAGTGTGGATATAAAACTGAACATTTGGCAGATTTTACTTAACTAGTTCTCCTGTGTAAGAAACTTCAGTCATAGCTGATTTGACCATTCTTCTTCTTCTTCTTTTATTATTACCTTAACAAATAAAACGCTCCATTTACAAATAAATCATGAATTTGGAATCATTTTTGGTTTGTGGACAAAACAAGTCATTCGGGAACATCGTCATTTCCAGGTTTGACAAACACTGATCGATATTTTTTGGCATTTTCTCGACCAAAGTACCTGATAAATGAGGGGAAAAAAAAAAAATCAAAACATTAACGATTATGAAAACATAGTTGCAGCCATACAGCAGAGTATTTAATGATCTTTAAATACACTGGCGTTTCAAAAACACTGACGCATTAAAATGAGATCATTGCTTCACAATCGCTTAAGAATCTGAATCAAATCAAAGTGTAAAAATAAAAGACCCAGCGTTAACAAGAGAAACTGTAATGTCTGCCTCTCATCTGTCTGCCTCTCATCTGTCTGTCTGTCTGTCCATGAGCAGTTGGAGATTCCCTGTCTGAAGTGGTTACACACCACATAATGACAGAGCACGCGCATACACACACACGCGTTTGTGCTTCTATCATAGTGAGGACCCTCATAGACATAATACATTCTCCAGCCCCTTACCCTAACCTTAACCTAAACCCAATTCTAACCCTAACCCAGGTCTTAACCCTGAAAAAGCCCTTTAAAGAAGTGAGGACCAGACAAAATGTCTTCACTTTGACAAAATGTCCTCACTCTGTAGGTGTTTATGCAATTTTTGGTCCTCATTCTGTTACAATTACAAGAACACACACACACAAACATATGGGATGATTAGCGATAAAGCAGATGTTTACAGTTTTGTTTCTGTCCCGTTCTGCTTATTTTTTTTTTTTTGCAACAAAAACAAAATGAACTGAGGTGAACCGAGGAAAGAGGCGGAGCAAAAAAGTGTGTGTGTGTGTGTGTGTGGGGGGGGGGGGGGGGGGGGGGGGGGTAAAGGGAAGTTATTCAAATCTTGTCACTAAACTGGAGCTTGTTGGCAAAGTTTGTGGAAAATACCTGCAGCCGGAGGAAAACTGAAAGGAGAACAATGTTCAGTGAGAGGATTCACCGGACGACTGTGAAAACAGCTGCACTTTAGTCCTTATTACAGTCAACACACGCACGTAAACACACACACATACAGCACTGTACGACAGTCAACACACGCACGTAAACACACACACATACAGCACTGTACGACAGTCAACACACGCACGTAAACACACACATACAGCACTGTACGACAGTCAACACACGCACACACATACAGCACTGTACGACAGTCAACACACGCACGTAAACACACACATACAGCACTGTACGACAGAGTCAACACACGCACGTAAACACACACACATACAGCACTGTACGACAGGGATAATTACATGAGCAGCTCTCACCGGTGAATGATTTGGAGGAAAGTTGGAAAAGTTGTGTTCTTACAGCTTCTACAACAAATCTTTGTATTCATCCTGTGTCAGCTCTAAGTCTACGATATCTTCAAAACATGTTCACATGTCTTTATCTCACTGTTAGACAGACTTTTCCAACAGGAAACTGAAGTTTGTAAACCACTCACTCTCCCACACCAAAGTCCATAGAGAAAATCAGTGATTTTACATCACAGCACACAGGAGTTGTTGATCCACTGCTGCCTCCATCAGTAATTTCAAATGTCTTATTTTGTCAATTCGGCATTCAAAATCCTTCATTTAGCCTTAAATCAGTGACACAAAGTGACCACACGAGGCAGCAGTAGACCAGCAGCTCCTGTGTCCCTGTGAGCTAAAATCACTGATTTTCTCTATGGACTTTGGTGTGGGAGAGTGAGTGGTTTACAAACTTCACTTTCCTCTTGGAAAAGTCTGTCTGACAGTGAGATAAAGACGTGAACATGTTCTTAAGATATGTTTTTTTGTTGAGTGGCTAAAATCTATGTCCCCAGCTCACTCTCCCACACCAAAGTCTAAAGATAAAGACGTGAACATGTTCTTACCATATCGTAGACCTACTATAGTGGCTGTATGTATGTTTAGAATGATGGGGTTATTATAGACATTTCCAGTGTGCTTGTTTTCGGGGTGAAGTTGAAACATAAGTGTGTAGGAACATCTGGATTAACTGCTTCCGTTTTGATCAGTTTGATCAAGTATTTTTAAACTTCTCCTTTTTTCCACCTTTTAATTATTTTTTGAATAATTTTCACTGTGTTTGCAGATTCAACTTGGCCAAAAGGCGGAAAGTGAAGGGAATGAGAGTGAAGGAAAAGGCAAGTGAGGAATGAAAAAAAAAAGAAGGAAAGGCTCACAGCAGAAAACATGTTCAGAGATGTTAAAGCCACATCAGACATCTCTGTTTACCATGGGCGGGTCTGCAATGACTGTGTGTGTGTGTGTGTGTGTGTGTGTGTGCTATTTTAGTCAGGGCATTTGGGTATTGGATTTGTCAAGAGGGAGGACATCGAGGATATTTGTGTGAAGTCCTTAAGGTTTCATTATGATTCTGGTGTGTGTGTGTGTGTGTGTGTGTGTGTGGGTGTGTACAGTCTCTCTCTTCCATATATGGAGTCTCTGTAGTTAAAGATGGCGATAAAAGGTAAAAAACATAGAAACCACACGCGGGGTGTGTCTCTGTTGCTTTGATGGTGGGTGTTGTCCAGGTGTTTGGTTGCTATGGAAACCACCATCAGGCTTGAAAGTGACTTCACAGCCTCGCAGCGTAGAAGCTGCACAGACTACAAATCTGAATCTGGTAACGATCAAAAAAATAATTAAACAAATAACGGTGATAATAATTAGACTCTGATGGAAGTTGTTCTTTTTTCTCCAAGGTCACAATTTTGTCTCATATTCTCCTCACAAACTCAAGTTTTTAGTCTAGAGAGATGCATCATTTTATGGCTACGATACCTTAAGAACATGTTCACGTCTTTATCTCACTGTTAGACAGACTTTTCCAACAGGAAACAGAAGTTTGTAAACCACTCACTCTCCCACACCAGCGTCCATAGAGAAAATCAGTGATTTTAGCTCACAGGGACACAGGAGCTGCTGGTCTACTGCTGCCTCGTGTGGTCACTTTGTGTCACTGAGGTAAATCTGAACAAAGGATTTTAAATACCGAATTTGACAAAATAAGACATTTGAAATTACTGATGGAGGCAGCAGTGGATCAACAACTCCTGTGTGCTGTGATGTAAAATCACTGATTTTCTCTATGGACTTTGGTGTGGGAGAGTGAGTGGTTTATGAGACTAGATTTCTGCGCCTCCTTTTAAGACTATGACCAATCACAGAGCAGTTCAGAGAGAGAGAAAGCCTCCTACTGGTTGTTCTACTACATCTACAATATCTTAAGAACAAGGCTTTTCTCAACAGGAAAGTGAAGTTTGTAAACCACTCACTCTCCCACACCAAAGTCCATAGAGAAAATCAGTGATTTTAGCTCACAGGGACACAGGAACTGCTGGTCTACTGCTGCCTCGTGTGGTCACTTTGTATCACTTTCTCCATATTATAGATTTAAAAAAAAAAAAAAAATTATAAAATTACTTTAAATTACAAAATTATATTCTTAAAATGTCACATAATAACAAATCCTTACTTCTCAGCCTGATTATTTGTGTTGTAGTAGAATTTGTTCATGTTTATAATCAAAGTCATTGTTTCTAACACAATGAAATTGTTTAACAGCATTAAATAATCTGATTTCATACACCTATGTAATCTGAATACATCATCCAGAACAAAGTGATTGTATACAGTAAAATAAATGGATTACATAAACACATAATCTGTTTTCATCAAGCATAGTCATCTGAATACATTCACTAGAATAATCTGATTGCGCCCACTGAGATAGTCTGATTATGTATTCTAAAGGGCCTGAATTAGATAAACTAAAATAAACTGATTAAAACCGCTGAATTAATCTGAATATATTAAGAAAAACTGTCTAACTGCACCCACTGAAGTAATCTGACTGTCAGTAGTCTGTTTTCAGCCAGCAAGGTAATCTGAACACATACTCCAAAATAATTTGATTACACCATTTTAAGTAATTTGAATACAATCCCCAGAATAATCTGATCGTGCCCAATAAAACAATCTGATTATGTGTACTAAAATAGGTGAATTGTGTACAGTGAAAGTCAGGTCAATGATCTGCTCAAAACCACGGAATTAATCTGAATATGTTGACGTTAAGAACAGTCTGATTACAACAGTTGAAGTAATCTGACTTTTCTTCATCTACCAAGGTAATCTGAATACATCGCCAAATGAATCTGACTGCATCCAGTGAAGTGATGCGATTGTTTGTAATCCACGTAAATCTCCTTCATTTAAAGAAACAAAGCAGGTAACAAGTGTTTGTTTTTTTTTACGACCATGTAACCCAGATTATAAACAGTAGATTAGCTTTTATTGAACAGTCTATTAAGAAGCACAAACTTTTCATGAGTCCAGAGAAACAACCTGTGTGCAGCTTTACATCCACAAACATCTGCTATAACAGGATATAGACTCAGATTATACACAGATTATTTATAAAATATAAGTCGCCCAGCTTTACTATGACTTCTACCCATTGTCTCTCATTGGTGGAACTTTGTGGAAAGGTGAGTTAGTGTGGTATATTAGTGTGAGAAGGCAGTTTGGTCGTGTGTAGGAAGCAGAAGATGGAGGTGAATTGTGTCCTCCTTACCTTTTTTCACCTTCTTCTGCAGTTTGATGGTGTCTGATGATTTCTTCTTGATGTCTGCTCTCACTTTCTTATACTCTGGGAAAAGACAGAAAAACGGGTCCGAGTCCGTAAACATTCCCCTCTGTTGCAGGCCTGTGCTCATGCCAGTGTGTTAGCGTGTTACCTTTGGCGTGATCTTTGTCCAGCTGACTGGCCACTTTTTTCCACTCCTCCATCTTCAGCTCCAGCGGCGTGATGAGACTCTCTGACAGAGCTCTGACACAAAGACAAGATTAAATTATGATTGTTAAGTCCCTTTAAATCGAACCTGTAACTCTATGTCTGAGTCAGAAGAATGGGAAAATTTAATTATGTCAACTAAAGGCTGCGACATTTTCCAACAGGAAACTGAATGAAACAAAATGGTGAACATATTCTCAAGCTAAAAAACTGAAGATGACGTTAAAAAAACCTGAAGTTTGTAAACCACTCACTCTCCCACACCAAAGTCCATAGAGAAAATCAGTGATTTTAGCTCACAGGGACACAGGAGCTGCTGGTCTACTGCTGCCTCGTGTGGTCACTTTGTGTCACTGATTTAAATATAAATGAAGGATTTTGAATGCCAAATTGACAAAATAAGACATTTGAACTTGTTGATGGAGGCAGCAGTGGATCAACAACTCCTGTGTCCCTGTGAGCTAAAATCACTGATTTTCTCGATGGACTTTGGTGTGGGAGAGTGAATGGTTTACAACTAGATTTCTGCTCCTCCTTTTCAGATGTTGACCAATCAGAGATTGTCTCCTGTTGGTTGTTCTACTAAGTCTACAATATCTTAAGAATATTTTCCAGTCTTTATCTCACTGTTAGACAGACTTTTCCAACAGGAAACTCAAGTTTGTAAACCACTCACTCTCCCACACCAAAGTCCATAGAGAAAATCAGTGATTTTACATCACAGCACACAAGAGTTGTTGATCCACTGCTGCCTCCATCACTAAGTTCAAATGTCTTATTTTTTCAAATTCGGCATTTAAAATCCTTTATTCAGGTTTACTTCAGTGACACAAAGTGACCACACGAGGCAGCAGTAGACCAGCAGCTCCTGTGTCCCTGTGAGCTAAAATCACTGATTTTCTCTATGGACTTTGGTGTGGGAGAGTGAGTGGTTTACAAACTTCAGGTTTTTTTAACGTCATCTTCAGTTTTTTAGCTTCAGAATATGTTCACCATTTTGTCTCACTGTTACACAGACCTTTCCAACAGAAAACTGTGTTATGGCTCTGGTTAAGGCTTTGTTTACTCTGTCCAAATGAATGGAAGTCAATGCACAGTCCTGAGAAGAATAGCTGCACAAACCTGTGTGTGTATAATGAAAGGCTGTGGAGATAATGCAGCAGCAGCAGCAGTAATGACAGTTCAAATCAAGACACACAACCATCTCTCTTTCCTCTCACACACACGCAAACATATTAACACAGCATGTGTTATTTACAAGCAGGTTAGTGAAAGTGGAGGTGCGATGACAACTCATCTAACAGTGTGGGGAATCACGCACCATAATTATCTTCAGCTAATGTATGCTCGTATACATGACACCTGTGCGTGTGCGCGCGCATGTGTCTCTTACGTTGTAAACAGTTTGAGTTTGGACTCGATGCTGCGGTGTCTCATACACATCCTGGTCAGCGCTGATCCGATCTCCTTTGTGGCTCCTGGAGTGGGGGAGGAAGCAGAATCAATCAATCAATCAATCAGTCTTTATTTATATCAAATCCAATCTAACTTTATGTGTAAAGCACTTGGAATCAACCATATGTAGACCTTTTCATACATAAATGCATCAGAAAGAGCCAGACATAAAGATACAAGACAACCCATGTCCACTCTCACACATTATACACACATGCACTAACATTATATATATATATATATATATATATATATATATATATAGTTTCGTTTTTTAGTTTAGTTTACTTGAAAGGGGGCAATGCAATTTCATAAAACACATGATTACAAAGCCAGAATTAGCCAAAAGGCTAGTTTTCATCTGTAGATTTGTAGACTCGATTACAAAAATGATCGAGGAATTTCCTCTGCCTCGAAGCCTCGTTTAATTAAATTCAAAGCTCACGTTTCACACGGATTCTTTTCAGTGCGAGACGACGTGCTTACGTCACAGGCTATGCGTCCCCTACAAAGCGGAAAAAGACTGAAGCGGGCTTTGGATAATGTGTGTGGACAGTTTAGCTGTACAGAACGGCAGACGCCGGGACGGAAAACAGTGAAAACAGAGAAAATGAGCAAACGCAGCAAAGTCAAAGTAACAGGAGGAAGAGGATAAAAGTATGTTTTATCAGATTACTGGATGAATCGATGGAATATTCAATAGAATACTGGATTACCAAAATATTCCATAGCTGCAGCCCTAAAATATATACAGTACTGTGCATAAGTCTTAGGCCACTTTGGATTTGTTGTTTTAGCAATGCTATAATGACCATAGTGTAGTTATTTCTCCATCACTTTATTGGAACACATCCTGAAAATATGGAGAAACACATATGCAGTTTGAAAATAACATCTTTTTCAACAAAAATGCTTGTATAATATCAAATATTTAGTGTGAGCTACATTTCCACTTGAACAATAACACAACCATGGCTCTTTAAAACCTGGAATGGAACCCTAATGTTATTGGTCAAACCTGTGTTTCTCCTACTATTTCATGCCAACAAATAGCTGCTGTGAAAAAGGTCTATTATACCTGGTTTACTCCAGACATGTTGGAGCATTACATACACATGTTGCACAAGTTCAACTCACTGACAGGTTGATCATATAGTAGAAGACTGACTTTTAGTCACATCTTTTCAATCTAAACGCCAACGATCACAAAAGTGACAGAAAAACAACAACGCTGCTGCTGCTGGACTAAGACTTATGCACAGTACTGTGTATATACTGTGTATATATATATTTATTAAGGCTGCAATGATTCCTCCAGTAACTCACACGTTTATCAAACATTCGATTACCAAAATATTCGATAGCTGCAGCCCTAATATATATAGGGCTCAGAACGATGAGAGGAAACTAAAAAAATAATGAGGACGAGCGGAAAAATATCACATCTGCCTGTGAACACGCACAAACTCAGCTCAGCACGAGGTCGGTAAAAACTATTTAGCAGCTCCATTTACACACAGTTTCCCACTGAACCCCGTCGTAACCCTCTTCGCGTGTCATGTAATCATTTTATAGTTGTTTTGTTTATTAAAAAGACCAGGGTTTTGAGTAATAAACACAATAAAGCGATCCGCTGTCATGTTAAACGTTTGGACTGTACGTCATCAACGACATTTGTTCTGACTGTGACACAAAAAACAAGAAGTGACAGAAGAACGTCCATTTATAATAAACATGTTTGGAAAAGTAGTTATACACAGTCCCAGTCAGAGACGGTGATAGACATTTGGGTGGTTGTTGGTTTTTACAGTAAATATGTTACTTTGTGTTGCTAAAATCTATTAACATGCTTTATATATTTTTTATTTTAACTCAATTTTAACTACTGGTCAAACTATGATTATGGTGATTTTTCATGAGCCTAATTTTTGGTGCAAATGGGCATAACACTGTCTTTTGGTGTTTCAGTTTTCGGCCAAGTGTTTCCTCATTTTTGGTTTCAAAAATGAAATTCAAAAATGTTATTTTGGTGTATACACACACACACACACACACACACACTGTCTGTTTAACGACAGTTGCGACAGACAGTTTTCTGTCAGTATAAATGTATGTAAACGTATGAACACAAGTGTTTTTGTATTTGTAAAAGACACAGTTTCGCTGAATTATCCAAAACTTCCAGTCAATTCCCATGGAAAGTTTCCTGGAAGTTTATAGGGAATTTTCTGCCCCTTTGCAGCCCTATTCACAATTATTTTTCAACATTTTATGTATTTTACAGATGTATCTCTGACGTACAGCACTTTGTTTCAGCTGTTGTTTTTAAAAGTGCTTTATAAATAAAATTAAGTTGGATTTTTTTTTTTTTAAAAATGGATGTATTGATCCACGTTCCACTGTGTCGACTTATGGTACAAAATGTTTATTCAGCAACCTGTGAATTACTGTGTGTGCACGTGTGTGCGTGTGCACGTGTGTGTGTGTGCGTGTGCTGAACACTGTAGGCGTTTGCTGTCTTTATGTTCAGACATGTTTAATGGATCTCAGAGTCGACTGTGGACGGCTGCAGAGAAGAATGTGACCTGACAAGTTGAGACAGACTCAGACACTCAGTGTGGGAGTGACTCTGTTTTGGATTCTCACTTCTTCTTTTTCTTGCTTTCAGCTGTTATTTGTTTCTTCATGTGCTGCTGAAAAACAGCTCGACGCAACAGAACCAGAGGGACAAGTGACGTTTGATAACGCCGGCGTGTTTTGTACCGATAACACGACATAAACAAAAGTACAGCTGCAACTAATGAATACTTTCATAACAATGAATCTGTTGATCATTTAAAAATGTTGATCCAAAAACTTAAATGATTCAGTTTTTAATGATTTCTTTGTTTTATGGAGCAAAGAAACCAGACAATATTCACATTTAGGAAGCTGAAAAATCACAGAAACCAGATCAATTATCAAAATAGTAGGCAAATATTTTAGTAATTGATTAGTAATCGATACATTTTAGAGTAGAGACATGAAATCAACTTTCACTGATCAGAAAATAATCAATAACATGTTGATTTTCTTTAATAAAAATTGGTGTTAAAGCTTAATTTCCCACCTAAAAACTATAGCTGACGTTTATATTATCTTTATAAGTTTCTGGCAATTTTATCAATTAATCAATTAGTTGTTTGCATTTAAGAAGCTGAAAAATCACAGAAACTGGTTTTAAATATTACATTTTTTTTTAAAAAAAAAAGGTCTGCAACAAGTATTCACTCAATCGACTATTAAATTAATCGTCAACTATTTTGATAATCACTGGACTTTTTTCCCAGCTTCTTAAATGTGAATATTTTCTGGTTTCTTTGCTTAAAATAACAAAGAAAATCATTAAAACGGAATCATTTTAGTTTGTGGACAAAAACAAGACATTTGAGAACATGATCATTTCCAGGTTTGATCACCAATGATCAGCTTTTTCTGTCATTCTATGAACCAAACAAGCACTCGATTAACTCTGAAAATAATCACGAGTTGCAGACCTAGACTTGACTCAACTCGGGCGTCAGATTCAGAAAAATAAAAAAGCTGCTCACTTTGTTTTTCTTTTAATAATTTCTTAAGAACAACATTGACAGAGACAGAGGGAGAAGTGTTCGCTCTCCTCCTGAACGACAAACTTTCCAGCTCCGCTCTCAACGTCGCGTTCATAATGTGGCTCTTTCAGTCAACTATGTGTGTGTGCGTGTGCATGCGTGTGCATGTTTATTACAGCCAGACTAGTCGCTCTGTTTTCTTTTCCTCACACTCGACTCCCTGGTGTCACTGTGAATGTGAACATCTGTGAAACAAACTTCTGTTCAATAATGTGAAGTTTAAAAGTTAAAATTTAGTGTAAAAACAAGTGTAATCCAATTTTCTATCAAACTCCATGTTGGCAGGAGAAGATGTCACTTTAAACACACGCAGATCGACCGCCATATCACCAAACATGACGCGGTGAATGTGTCTGATCCTTTTAACGCCCCCTAGTGGAGAGGACATGATTCTAGACCTGTACATTTACAGCTTCATGATGAACTTCCCTTCATCTGACTCCGGAGAGTCAGAAAGTTCACAAGAGTCTGGAGGGAAACTATTGGACGATGGAGACGACCGGCCAAGGACGGCGCTGTCATTACTGTCATTTCCAAATTCAAAGCAGGTTCAGGGACTTTAAAATAATGTTACGTTACGTTCTCAATGGGGTTGCAAAGTTCCAGGAATTTTCAAAAAATCTGTGGGAATAAACTGCAAAATTAAAAGGTCATAAACTTATAGCTGGTAAATAATATACTGTATCATAATCTTTGGCTAAAACAATCAGATCTGATGCAAATACAGTTGAATGTCAATGCTTTTCCTCAGGACTACTGAGGCCACGCCCCCTACCTGCACTGGGAACTCCTCCTACAAGAAATGGAAAAAGTACCTCCCCCTCTGACTTGAAGCTAATTTATTTCAGTGGCCACTCATGGTACTACAACACAAAATAGAAATGTGGCCCAAAAACAATTTTTCCTTAGACCACAATAGTAAAAGAGACGTCTGTAAAACTGTTTACAGGACACCTCGAAACACGGACAGAGGTTTTTATATATCTTTATATTCTATATTTTTCATTTACAGAGTTTCATTTTGCTAAAAATAGCCATAAAAATCTTATATCTGAAACATTTTCTCCAAATTATCCAACATTTCCAGTAAATAATTCCCATGGAAGGTTTCCTGTTTTAAATATTTCCAAAGTTCCTGATCTAAAGATCCCAAGTAAAGTTTCTGGAAATGGCTGAAGCGTTCCCTGAAGTTACTGACCTCTGCCTTGCATTGAAATGCAAATGAATTAAAAACACTTGCTGTGATAAAAGTGTACATTTTATTCTGCCAATATTTAGAAACACATTATGTGTTGATTTCTGTAGCATTTTATGAATCACTGCATATTATATATGGATGTTTGAATACATCTGTCTATGATAATAATGTGATGGTGTGATGGTGTTTTATTAAAATGTAATTTGGGCTCTTTTTGTTTTTGCATTGTCAAAATATGCTCTGAAATGTGCAATAAAACAAAAAAACGTTTGTATTTGTAAAATAAGAATCCGTTTGGTTCTTAGTTTAAAAAAGAAACATATTTTCTTTTTCTATATTTATTATTGTGCTTCAATTCAAGTATTTTTATGTGATGAATAAATGAAATAAATTGTAAATAAACCCTGACAAGTGACCCGTTTGACGACATTGCGGCGCAGCGTTACGTCGGCGCTGCACACACCGGTGCCTTCAGTAAGTCACATGACAAGTTTGAAGCCTGTCAAGCAAACAGTCGGACAGATATGAGATTAAAAGTCATTTTCAGATTAACAAACCGTTAGCACGTTCAACTTTTGGTAACAGAAAATGTTCAACCACGACAACAACTCATTTAACTCACTCCGTCATTCTGCCCATTCATATTGATGGAGTTTATTGATTAAGTGAGCAGCTGACCGGTCCACTGGTCAGTCAGGACGAAGCAAACTCACTCACCTCTGCAAGTCAGCAGCAAAGACACGCACAAACACAGAGCTGACCGAAGGAAACTTCTGACAGAAGAAGTTGTCGTCTCGTGATCACTGTGTGTGTGTGTGTGCGTGTGTGTGCGTGTTTGCCTCGCAAAGCCACATGATTCTGAAGACGTCAACAGTTTCCTCAGCTGCTGGGGAAACCGGTCATGAGGAAACACCAGGGACGAGACAAGACGAGAAGATCCAGCTTTGGAAATCAGCTGACTTTGTGATTTTATTTGTGATTATAACTGCTGTTATAATCACTTTATTTTTTTTTTTAAACAAAAACAGTACACTGAGCATTATTAAAGTCAGTAGTAAAGGTAAAATAAAGCAAAACTCTGATGCTTCACTGGTGTCCTTATCACTTTATCATAGACGTCACCATGCCAACCAGCTAATGACAGTCAAAATAGTCAGTGTTATCACTGTAGCATCGAAATACAAGGGCAATTTGCTCATAGGGCAAATTACAATACGAGACACAAGAGGCTCAATCTCAGTGAAAAACAGATTTGAGCCGCTCAACAAAAAACTCAGCTAATAAAATCTATGTCAGTTTAAGTCTATGATATTTTAAAAACATGTTTACGTCTTTATCTCACTGTTAGACAGACTTTTCCAACAGGAAAGTGAAGTTTGTAAACCACTCACTCTCCCACACCAAAGTCCATAGAGAAAATCAGTGATTTTAGCTCACAGGGACACAGGAGCTGCTGGTCTACTGCTGCCTCGTGTGGTCACTTTGTGTCACTGAGGTCAATCTGAACAAAGAATTTTAAATAGCGAATTTGACAAAATAAGACATTTGAACTTACTGATGATGGCAGCAGTGGATCAACAACTCTTGTGTGCTGTGATGTAAAATCACTGATTTTCTCTATGGACTTTGGTGTGGGAGAGTGAGTGATTTACAAACTTCAGTTTCCTGTTGGAAAAGTCTGTTTAACAGTGAGATAAAGACGTCAACGTGGTCTTAATATAATATAGGTTAGTAGAACAACCAGTAGGAGGTACTCTCCCTGAACTGAACTCTGAACTGCTTTGTGATTGGTCAAAGTCTCCAAAAGAGGTGCAGAACTCAAGTGTGTAAACCACTCACTCTCCCACACCAAAGTCCATAGAGAAAATCAGTGATTTTACATCACAGCACACAGGAGTTGTTGATCCACTGCTGCCTTCATCTGTAAGTTCAAATGTCTTATTTTATCACTTCAGTGTGTGAAATTCTTAATTTTCATTTATATTAGTGACACAAAGTGACCACACGAGGCAGCAGTAGACCAGCAGCTGAACTATCCCTTTAATGCTGGTGAGCACTTTCGTACTCACGAACACTGACACAGCACATGGACGCTGTCAGCCTCTGTGAGCCTCAATCGAACTGATGAAGTGCAGTGAAACATGTTTTGACACATTCTCACGCACAGAGACGCTCCCATGTCATGTGTTCAATACCACTCTGAAGTGCCTTTGAGCAAGGAGGCTGCGGGCTGCCAGCTGTCAGTCTATCAGTGCTGATAATCAACCTTTACAAAAAAATGCAGCACTTTCCAGAATGGTGGGAACATGAACTTTTGCCATGGCAACCAACCACAGAACACAGACCCACCAGACCGGTTGTGTGTCTCTCTCACACACACACACACTGGTTTCCATGACTTCAGAGAACATTACATTGACTTCCATTCATTTCCTGCAGACTTACTCTAACTTTAACCATAATTACTAGTGCCCTAACCCTAACCCTGACCCTAACCTTAACCTAACCCTAACCTCAGCCTAACTTTAAAACACGTCTTCACCTTAAAATGGAGTCATTTACGTTATGGGGACTTGATTTTTGTCCCCATAAGGAAGACAAGTCCCCATGATGTGAGTGTGGAGACACATTTAGGTCCCCACAACATGAGGAAGACCAGCTACACACACACACACATATGTTGGTCTTGCTATCTTTGTGAGGACCCTAAAAGACATAATACATTCTCTAGCTCCTTACCCTAACCATCACAACTAAATACCTAACCCTTAAACCAGGTCTTAACCCTGAAAATGCCCTTTAACATTGTGGGGACAAGGCAAAATGTCCCCACAAGGATAGGTTTGGATGTGTTTTTGGCTCTCAGAAGGAAAGAAAGACATGTACACACACAGACACACACAACGTTGTTCAGCTCATTTTCTGTCTTTCACACACACACACACATACAGCAGCTGACAGACAGACAGACTGAAGAAGCTGGAGAGAGAGAGACAGAATAGAGCAGGAGACAGCTGTCACCACACAGGTGAGAGAGAGACAGAGAGACAGAGGGAGAGAATTGAGTGTGCTTGGTGTGCTTGGAACTCATTTACTCGGGTAAATGAGTTCCTGGTATGTGTTGTTGATGACGTACAGTCAAATCATTTAACACGCCGGTGGATCGCTGGATTGTGTTTGTTTCTTAAAACCAGTTTCACGTTAATAGAGAAGAATAAAGTCTAAAACAGTTATAGACGTGTGGAGGGGGGGTTGTAAAGGGGCTTCAGTGAGATGGTGGGAGTGAAAGTCAAGCTTCAAAATAGTTTTTACTGACATCACTGTGAGCTGCATCAGCCAGAGAACAGCAGCAGTGTGTAAGGACCTTTACAATGATACATGCTTTCACGTCAGTGTCTCCAAAAGTCCCGAAACAACAAGAAAAAAACGCTAGATTTGTCTCAAGTCAATTTTTTGAAAAAGAGTCTCTCGAGGGTCTGACTACTCGCTAAATATAGAGACAAAGTTGCTACATTCACAACATGGAAACAGCTGTAAGATGTGCTCCACCCCTCCACTGGCCCCGCCCCTCCAAGGTTCCTGCAATCTGAAAAGTCCCTAGTCCAGAGTAGGTGCTAAATTTACCCGGGTAAAGTGGTTATCGGGGTAATATTTACCCCGGTAATTTCAGTGGAAATGCTCCAAGGTTTTGTAATTACCCGGGTAAATGAGTAAAGTTCCTATGGTTTAAAGGGGCCTAGTAAATCACTCATACAAATAGTCCTGTTTCATTTTCAACTGTAAACATGTTGCTACAACCGTCTGTGTGAGCAAAATACAATATTACTACAGCAGTGGCTCACCTGAGATAATGTTAGTATTTCCCGACTTCTAAGCTGGAACACTGGAAACCCAGGGACGACTCCCATTTACAAGTTCAAACCTAAACGCTCCCTCAGTCAAGGTCTGATAGTTTTGCTCAACAGTTTTCAGATGAACGGCGCCGCAAACAAATGCTCCAGTGTTTCTCTTCACGACAACCAGACACAAGCAACATAACAACAACAACAACAACAATCACCAAAAGTTACACATTCCAGCTTCAAAACAGGAAACACCTCTAATATTTCTTCATGTGTGTTCCTTCTGTTTAAAATAACCATCGTGGACATAATGAGACAAGACAGAGCTGGTCTGAGCTGAGGGAGCAGCCATGATTCACCCACGCACACGACCACATGTCACTGGATTTCCTTTTTCCTGGTTGCTGAGTTACATAATCACACCAGAGTGGCTTATCAAAGGACTCTGCATTGACTTCCGTTCATTTCAACAGACCAAACACGAGCCTTATCACTAACCCTTAACCAGTTAATGACTAACCCCAACTTTAATCTAACCACAACCCAAACCTTAGTCTTACACTTGTCCTCGAAAATGAGGTTCTGCCTCATTAGGACCAGGTTTTAGTCTCCATGAGGACTTTACCGGTCCTGACAAGGTCAGTGTTTATGACAGGAAAGGTCCTAAAGAGGTAACAAATACAAGAACATATGGTAAAAGCCACTGTACTTCAACTGGAAAGACTTCATTGAGAAACCCACTCCACATCAATGGGAATCCCACCGTACTTCCACGAGCACCATTCAAATCTTAGTCCTAAACTGAAGCAGTTCCTCAGAAAGAAAGAGAGAAACAACTGTTTCAGTAATTTGAGACACAAAGTACATGGAAAGAAAATTTAAAGAGAGAAGATTTTTCCAGTCATGTTTTATTCTGTAGAAGCACAATCATGATTGGTCTGGTCACATGACATTGTAACAAACACACACACACACACACACACACGTTTGTGCTTCTATCAGAGTGAGGACCCTCATAGACATAATACATTCTCTAGCCCCTTAGCCTAACCTTACAATTTTTGGTCCTCACTCTGCAACAAGTACAAAAACACACACACACACTCTAAGCGACAGAATTATTTAGTTCACCATATATAACAAAAAGAAAGAGAGACAGAGACATAGAGAAAAAAGACGACAAATCTCTCTCTTGGGTCGCTGATGTGATGTCCACATAATAATGTGTGTGTGTGTGTGTGTGTGTTCTTGTACTTGTTGCAGAGTGAGGACCAAAAAACATATAATCCCTACAAAGTGAGGACATTTTGACAAAGTGAGGACATTTTGTCTGGTCCTCACTTCTTTAAAGGGCTTTTTCAAGGTTAAGACCTAGTTTTAGGGTTAGAGTTAGAATTGGGTTTAGGTTAGGGTTAGGGTTAGGCATCTAGTTGTGATGGTTAAGGTTAGGGTAAGGGGCTAGAGAATGTATTATGTCTATGAGGGTCCTCACTCTGATAGAAGCACAAACGTGTGTGTGTGTGTGTGTGTGTGTTTGTTACAATGTCATGTGACCAGACCAATCATGATTGTGCTTCTACAGAATAAAACATGACTGGAAAAATCTTCTCTCTTTAAATTTTCTTTCCATGTACTTTGTGTCTCAAATTACTGAAACAGTTGTTTCTCTCTTTCTTTCTGAGGAACTGCTTCAGTTTAGGACTAAGATTTGAATGGTGCTCGTGGAAGTACGGTGGGATTCCCAGTCACAATAAAATAGTATCATAATATTTAACTCACGATACAATATTATCATGTTATTTAAGTCACAATACAATATTATCATGATATTTAAGTCACAATACAACATTATCATGATATTTAAGTCACCATACAATATTATATTTAATTTGTGATACAATATTATGATAATATTTAAGTCAAGATACGATATTATCATGATATTTAAATCGTGATACGATATTTAAGTCACAATACAATATTATCATGATATTTAAGTCACCATACAATATTATATTTAATTTGTGATACAATATTATGATAATATTTAAGTCAAGATACGATATTATCATGATATTTAAGTCATGATACGATATTTAAGTCACGATACAATATCATGATATTTAAGTCACGATACAATATTAGCATGATGTTGCAAAAATATGTGTATTTGTGAAATCATATATTGCAATATACTCGCACAACAGTGTCATGTACTTGACATCTGACCCCTATTTAAAATTTTTTCCAAACATTCACTTAATTTCAAATCCATTCCAGACTTTTCCAGGAATTTCATAATTGTGGAAACCCTGGTTCGAAAATAACTTTATTTCTATTATTTATTATTTTGCAGGATTGGACAAAAAAAGAATGGAATAAAATGTGGCCTATGAACAGTCACTGACAGACAGACGCCGTGAAGCGGTGTTTTTGGGAATGTATCTGCCGCGTTTGGACCAACAATTATCATCCAGACAGAGTCAGAGTCAGCACTGTACACAGTAGTGACCTCCCCACGTCACCAGCCACAAGTTATGACTAACTTCATTGACGACAACATTTTCGCCAACGACCCTTTTTCACCTACGAAAATGAGACGAAGCGTAAATAGAAATAAAGTTGACGTGACAAAAATTATGACAGTAAATCGCACTATACGAACCACATTTTAAATTTAGCTCAGCTGTTGGGCTGTCGCTAAATTTAAAATAGTAGTTTAAACTGAAACAAACCAGCAACGCTGCTAATTTTGGATTATAAATAAAAATACCAATGGACATGTTGAAAATGAGTCCAGTCTAATCACATAAGTCTAACTGTGATGTTTCACTGTCTTCAAACTGAAACAAAAAGAAAAATTGATTTTGATTTAATGAGGACAAATTAAAGCGTTTCACATGAGAACAGTTATATCTGTGTCGTAAATTCAAACTATGATTATATTTAGCTGACTAAAAACATCTCAGATGACTAAAATATGACAAAAACTAAATAATTTAGCCTAAAGACTATCAGTAAAATTTAATTTAAAATTAACACCAGTTATGACATTAATAGACAGACATTCCTGGCATTTGCAGATAGATATAGTCATAAAATAATGAGCTAATGAGCAGCATTGTCGCCTGACAAAACAGAGAACACACCCACAGATGAGCTTCACTCTCACAGGACGAAGGGCAGCTCAACATGTGACTCATACTGTTTTGTTGACTTATAACTGGGCAGAGTGAAGCAAAGCAAACAACACAGTCTGTGGTTCAGACTGATGAAAGAGACGCAGCAGGAGGAAACGGTCGGTCTGCAGCAGGAGACGCAGGAGACGCATCACAAACAAGCATTAAAAGCAAACAGAAAAGAAAAGAGAGGGCTTTTATTTTGACAGGCTGGACTGATGGAGCCAAATGAGAGGCCAGTTTTCTTCAAAGACTAGTGTCCGGAGAGAAACTTGATCCATCGTCATCGTCAATGGACGCATTGTCTCTGTGTGATCCAATACCTGCCAAGACTATAGCTACACACATACACACTTCATAGACCGAATACATTCCCTAGCCCCTTACCCTAACCTTAACCTAAACCCATGTCTAACCCTAACCCCAAAACCAGGTCTGAAAAAGCCCTTTAAAGAAGTGAGGACCAGACAAAATGTCCTCACTTTGTCAAAATGTCCTCACTTTGTAGGTGTTTATACGATTTTTGGTCCTCAATCTGTAACAAGTACAAGAACACACAACACAATTCAAATCTGCCTCATTAGGACCAGGTTTTGGTCTCCATGAGGACTACTGGTCCTGACAAGGTCAGTGTTTATGACAGAGAAGGTCCTAAAGAAGCAACAAATACAAGAACACACACACACACACACACACACACACACACGCCTGAAAACCTAACTAAGGGGATCAAGTAACCAAGCTGTCAATAGGTTGTGTGGACAGTTACACACACACACACACACTCACATGCATGTTTGTCTCACTATCTTTATGTGGACACCTCATAGACATAATACATTCCCTAGCCCCTTATGCCGACTCTGACCATCACAACTAAATACCCAACCCTAACTCTAAAACTAGGCATTAACCCTGAAAAAGACATTTAACCTTGTGGGGACCAGGCAAAATGTCCACACAAGTCAAAATGTCCCCACATGAATTTGGATGTTTTTTGGTTCTCACGAGGATAGAAAAACATGTACAAAGACACACACTTGCTGCTGCTGCTGTTCTCTGGCTGATGCAGCTCACGCTGTTTTAGACTTTATTCTCGTTTACTAACATGAAACAGGTTTTGAGAAACAAACAGTCGAGCGACGCGTTAAATGTTCTGACTGTACGTCTGACTGTAGTTCTGTACAACTTTGAGGTGCAGTGGAAACACAAACTGCACAGATTAACAGGAACTCGTTTACCTGGTAGTAAAAGTTCCCCAGTGGAACGGTTCAGTTTGATAAAGCAGTATTTGTTTGTGTTTCCATTATGAATAGTACCAAACCAGCCCCAACACTTCCATTCTTTGGCACCCTTCCCTTGGTGAACCACAGTAAAATGGTACGGTCCACTCAGTGACCAAATGTCCTCTCCTTCGTAGCCTGCCTGACACATAAAAAGTACTGTTCTCGGTCAAAATCCAGGACTTTATCATTCCAAACCGTACCAGACTGTACCAGACTGAACCATACCATAATGTGAACAGAGTGTGTGTGTGTGTGTGTGTGAGACAGGGCGACTGAACACGTGCTGCGTTCACGTCAATAAAACAGTCACAGGTTTGCTGCTGTTGTACAGACACGTCGACTGCTCTCTGCATCGATTCAACACAGCAGCGATTTCCTGACCGTACAGGGTTAAATGACCTTTGACCCCAAATACGTCGACCCCCCACAGACAGTGGGATTCAGCAGCAGCAGCTTAATGCCTTGTCCACACGTGTCCTGGTTCTGTCCTTCAGTCCACATGTAGATTTTCTTTAAAGAAAGTCCATGTTCAGCGTTTACACGTGGATGAGGAAAATGGTGTTTTTGTCTTAAATGGCTGCTGAGACGTTGTTGTGAAGGGAAGCTGTGCTGGTGCCACGCAAATAAATGTCCCCTCTGTCTCTGTCCCTGCACATATAAACGTCCTCTCTGTCTGTCCCTGCACATATAAACGTCCCCTCTGTCTCTGTCAAGTTTAAAATCCACATTTAACAGCGGATTAAATTTTTATTTTGCTCGATTCAGTAAAAACCCAAGTCTAACTTTATTAACTAACTTTATTCTCGTTTATTGACATCACTGACTGAACCAGATTTTCTAATATCTGAACCAGTGACGGGTCAAAAGATCGATTTGGTGATTTATCATTGCCCTTCCTTGTGCAATACGATAATTATCGGTTTTAATTAAGAAATGAAGGAGCTCTAAAGTAAACAGTCCCTGCCAGTTTCACTCGTCAGGCGTCACTATTTCATGTCTCCTCACGGTGGCGCTGCTCAAATGAATGAGGGAAACATGAGTAGAAGTTACGTGACTGAAGAAGAGGGAGTTTACAGCGGCAAAATGTCAGAGAACGCTACGTTAATACAGAGAATTCATGCATTTTGTTCTCTATTTTGTGAATAAATAGAGAAATCCTGCGCTTTGAACTTTTCACTTTTGTTTTCCCCAGTTTCACAGATATCGTGATGTATCGCTGTATGATTGTCTTGCAGCATATTGATTATCCCAGAATCACTGAATCGTGAAATTAGTGGTATCATGTATCGTATCATATTGTGAGGTAACGTGTGATTCCCACACCTACTTTAAATGTGAATGTGTCTTACCTGAGCTGTGACTGTAGCTTGGCTCCTTTGGATAAAAAATCCTCCCATGTTGGATAACTGGCCTACAGAAAACACAAACAACAACAACAACGACATTAAAACTCTGGCATCACACACACACAAACAAACAAGTGGACTAAAAAAACCAAGAGTTAAATTTGACTGCAGTAGCTGGTGTTTGACCAGAGACAGGAGTAGACAGGAGTAAAGTATTGACATTATCAAAATGTCAACACTTTACACTCAACTGTGGAAAAACTTAAATAACATTAACTAGATACACATATACACTGGTTTATACCTAAAAACAGTGGTTTAAGGGTTTAGTTACACCTTTAAGGAACGGGAAACAATGCAAACTGAGCTGCAATAAGGATTATTTTCATAATCGATTATTTTGTTTGGGCCATAAAATGTCAAAAAATGTCGAAAAAATGTTGATCAGTGTTTGTCAAAGCTGGAAATGATGATGTTCTCAAATGTCTTGTTTTTGTCCACATACCAAATGATTCAGTTTGAATGTTTTTATTTTTCTATGGAGCAAATAAACCAGAAAATATAGATTCTCCAACTGTGCTATACAGTTACAGTATACGCTGATGACACTATAATATATATCACTACTTATTTACCAGGAAAATTAAAAAATCTCTTCAACCAGACTCTAGGTTGCACTAATAAATTACTGCTTAATAAAATTAAAAATACATACACTGCTTCAATAAACCTGTCAATTATTCTCTAAATTAACGGAGTAAATATTTGGTTGAAAAATGTTGATCAGTGTTTGTCAATCCTGGAAATGATGAAGTTCTCAAATGTCTTGTTTTTGTCCACAAACCAAGACAATTCAGTTTTAATAATTTCTTTGTCATTTGGAGAAAAGAAACCAAAAAAGTCACAGAAACTGCTTCTAATAATTGAAAAAATATGTACTCAAACCAATTAAATGATATCTAATTAGTTGACGGTTCATTTAATAATCAAATAATAATCAATTATTCGAGTAACTGTTTCAGACCTAACACACATATATACACTGGTTTACATCTGAAAACAGGGGTTTAGTTACACTTTAAGGACGTGGAAACCACACAAAACAAAGTGCGTCACTATGGAGATCTGCCTATAGTGTGAATATAGGTATGAGCAAAGAAACCAGGAAACAAATTCACGAAAGTGAAAAATCTTGACTTATTTATGAAAAAACACTCAAAAAGATTATTAGTTTGTCAAACAAGTTGCTGATTAATTCAGTAATCAATTCATTGTTGCAGCTCTGTTGAAATAAGTCTAATACAGAGATTGTATTGATCATTCTAGTGACTGACCAATCACAGAGGTCAGTGAACTGAAGGTCACCAGAGTGTGAAGATCGTACGATACAAACGCTCTCTGCTGCTCGTTCTTTCACTTTCTTCCCTTGTTCCCGCGCCACTTCTCGCCCGAACCCTAAATTCTGCCAGGATCTGCCGTGACCGTCAGGAATGTCACAGTCCATCGCAGACCAAACAGCCCAGCGAGTGCGGCAGACACCGAGAACCGAGACTCGGCTGCCGCTGTTTATAAAAACCCCGGAGCTAAATGAGGGACCAGGGACACGCAAAGGTCACGGAGGTTGTCCCGGAGAACAGCTGCAAACAAAACAGCTGTCAAATATCACCAGTGTCGAATCAGATGCAAAGTCAGACACATTTGTGGAGTCAGACAGAGAAGATGTGAACACAGGAGACACGTGCAGCTGGGCCATATATGGAAATTATATCCAGATATAGTCCTAGATTTAGGGCAACTGTCATGACTTTTCCTGCTTTTAAAGACAGTTGCAATGATAATCATAATTTTCATCATATTGATTAAATACATTTTACATTTAAATTATATTGTAAAAAGTCACCTCTTTAATTTTAAGCCTAATTGTTTGTGTCGTAGCAGAATTTGCTCATATTTACAGTAAAGGTCATTGTTTTTAACTTTAACTGCAAAGTAATCCGATTTCATACGGTTATGTAATCAGAATATGTCCACTAGAGTCATTTTATTGTGTCCACTGAAATAGACTCATTGTGTACGCTAAAAAAACGGATTACATAAATTCACATAATCTGACCAAGACCGCCAAATTAATCCGATTATGTAAACAAAAATAATCTGATTGCAACTACTGAAGTATTCTGATTTTAACTAATCTACGTAACTACGTAACTAATTTAAGTAATCTGTTTTCAACCAGCATGGTAATCTGAATACATTCACTAGGAATATCTGATTGTGCGGACTGAAATAATCTGACTATGTATACTAAAAAAAATTAGAATAAGAAACATTCATTTAATTGGGTGAACACCAATGAATTTATCTGTATACGACAACAAAGACAATCTGAATCCGACTGAAGTTATCTGATTTAACTCCCTCTGTAATCTGTTTTCACGCAACAATGTAATCTGAATACATACACCAAAATATTCTGACTACACTAAATGAAGTAATCTGAATACTTGGGCGTGAATTGTGCCCACTGAAATAATCTGGTTACGAATACTAAAATAACTGATTTAGATACACTCAAACAATCAGATTAAATCAACATTCATCCGATTACTTGAACACATACAGTCAGATAGCACCTACTGAAGTAATCTGATTTTAACTCCCTTGGTAATCTGTTTTCACCCAGCAAGGTAATCTGAATAAATTCACGAGGAATATCTAATTGTGCGGACTGAAATAATCTGACTATGTATACTAAAAATTAGAATAAGATCTGTTCACATAATCGGGTTAAAACCACTGAATTAATCTGAATACGACAACAAAAAAACGATAACAAAAACAGTCTGATTACACCTACTGAAGTAATCTGATTTAACTCCCTTGGTAATCTGCTTTCACCCAGCAAGATAAACTGAATACATGTACCTAAATAATCTGACGACGCCACATGAAGTAATCTGAATATGTGCCCCAGAAAAATCTAATTGTGCCTACTGAAATAATCTGATTATGAATACTAAAAGTGAAATACAGTATGGTGCTGGGGGGCTTTTATTCTGAAAATGAGTCGGCTGTTTTGATGCCGTTTATCGGCGTTTGACGTCCGGTCCCGCTCGCGCTGAATCCCGTGTGTGCGTCATGAAGCGCTGTGATCCGTCTTCATGACGCAAACGGAGGCGGAGCAAACCGACACGTTGACTTAACGCGACTCTTTTTCCGAAGTCGCCAAGAAAAGACATGAAGATGAACGAGGCTCCTGCCGTAAATCACTCTGAGCTATTTGAACCCAACAATGTAACGTAGATTCCACTGAAACCAGTTTGAAAGTGAAACTTACACACACACACACACACACACGGCTGCACTCAACCATGACTTCTGTTTGACAAAAGACCCGTACTGTGTACGCTTCAGCGACTCTGTATTCCGCCCCACTGTATCTACTTCTGTTTTCTTATTATCAGTAAATCCCATCAAAAGAGCAAAGATAATATGTTTGTTTGGCTCTTTCTGACTTGTCTTTTGTTTCCTACTGAAGCTGTAAATCTTCAGATGCAGCTCACAAAAACACACTTAGTCACTGGTTTATTAGGTTCAACAAGGTCAAAGCACAGCGCTGCAATAAAAGATGTCGGAAATGAATAATTCCTTTGTTGAGCTCAGTGACTTTTGTTGAATTTTCACAGAGGTTAAAATAATTTTTTAAAGGTGTTGGATTGTATTGGTTATACATTATGGAACGCGTGTCTTTTTTTTTTTTAATTTAGCCTATAGGAATGCCAGTAGGAAATCTACATCAGTTTTAGATTGTGAATTTGTAAGAGTATGTCTTTATCTCACTGTCAGACAGACTTTTCCAACAGGAAACTGAAGTTTGTAAACCACTCACTCTCCCACACCAAAGTCCATAGAGAAAATCAGTGATTTTACATCACAGCACACACGAGTTGTTGATCCACTGCTGCCTCCATCACTAAGTTTAAATGTCTTATTTTGTCAATTCGGCATTTAAAATTCTTCCTTCAGATTGACCTCAGTGACACAAAGTGACCACACGAGGCAGCAGTAGACCAGCAGCTCCTGTGTCCCTGTGAGCTAAAATCACTGATTTTCTCTATGGACTTTGGTTTGGGAGAGTGAGTGGTTTACAAACTTCACTTTCCTGTTGCAAAAGTATGTCTAACAGTGAGATAAGGACATGAACATGTTCTTAAAAATATCATAGATTCAAAGTGACATATTTTATTAGGCACGTCTTTTGTTTAGAGCTGTAACGATTCATCAGTTACTAAATTAATCAACTATTTTGCCAACTCATTCATTACAGCTTCTTAAAAGTGAATGTTTTCTTCATCATTTGTGGGCAAAACAAGACATTTGTGAACATCATCATTTCCAGGTTTGAGAAACAATGATCAACATTTTTTCGACACTTCTGGACGTTTTGTGGATCAAACTAAATTTAGTGGCATGTTTTCACTCAGAGTGAACCTCTGTGTGTCTCCCTGACAGCACTTAAAAAAACAGGAATGTCAGATTTTACAAGTTAAAAATAAAAAAAAATAAGCAAAATATCCAGTTTTAGCAAAAAAATACATTTATGTTTGTGTTTTACAGCATAGTTTAAGAGCAAGCCTTTGCTTTACACTGCCTTTTTTGGCAAAAAATAACATTTGTAATTAGTTTGTTTCAAACCATAACTGAGCTGAAGAGTTAGGAGTGAGTGAGTGAGTGAGTGAGTGAGTGAGTGAGTGAGTGAGTGAGTGAGTGAGTGAGTGAGTGAGTGAGTGAGTGAGTGAGTGAGTGAGTGAGCTGAAACAGCAGGTTTGTTTAAGGTTGTGTTTGAGCAACACTGGTTGACAGACAGAGAATGAGAGTGGCGAGAGTGCACGCGGAGGGTGTGTCAACATCAGGTTAATGGTTTGTTCAGTGAGTTCAACACAGTCTTTATCTGTGTGTTTTTATGAAGTGAAACAGACAGACAGAATGGACTTTCCATTTCTCTTCTTATCGTACATAACTCACTGGGTTATCTGACTTCAGGCAGGTCACTCCTTTTCTTTTGACCTTGTTGTGGTTTTCTCCATTCCCACTTGTCTGCATTTTTTATTTAAAGTGGACATTGAGTGGAAAATCAAATGTTTTTTGGTGTGTCCCCGTGTCCTTCCTGTATCTAAACATCACTAAAGTGTCACAATAAACGCTTCTGAGCCACTTCTGAGGAAGAAGGGCTTCTCTGTTTACCTGTGTAACGCACGTCAACTAGCGTTACGTTACGTAACTAGCACATTTGTCGAAGAAGAAGAAGAAGAAGAAGAAGAAGAAGCAGCACCATGGAGCAGTCAGTCAGCTGGTAGCTGGCCAATCACAAGAGACTCAGTGTTCTGGGGGCGGGGCATTAGCTCAGAAACAGCAATAATCTGGCTTAATCTGAAGAGACTATGAGGTTTTTGACCATAAACATTATTTAATTTTTCAAAGTAGACATCAGTAATCTGGATTTTTGGTTCAAAAAGACCATTCAATGTGACATTTAAAACAACTGTTTGGTCAGCCGTTGCTAATGGGAAACTTTTGATGCTAATGTTCGCAAGTTAAACATCCAATGATGCACAAACGCGCCAAACTTGGCCTGTTTTCACCAGCGTTGAGTGTCTCAAAAATGTGTTCCTTTCTGGAAGAAAGAAAAAATATAATTTGTGGGCCCTTGCAGCAGCCGCCCAGCCAGCAGGTGGCGCTATGCACTTGACTCAGTTTTCATGCGCGAATGTGTTTGGACCGGCTCTGGTTTCACCGACCGACGGGAACGAGAAGAGAACGCTGGACGTTCAACGGTGTCGATGATGTTGTGAAGTGAAATATGATATGATATGGTGTCAACACGGGAGTTTGACTTCCAGTCAAAATATTCATACAGTGGAAAAAATAATGCAAGTTTTTTTGTTTTGCAAGTCAAGTTACGGCGTTCGGCCCTTAAATTTTCTGCTAGCACTCCTAACGTTTTCAGCTAGGGGGCGCTGTCCTTGGAGTAAAAAAAATTTAATGTGGAGCCACAGCTACAGCTAAGCTAACTGTGGTGAAGCCACAGAGCTGCACACTGCCCCTCACAGCTAAACTCTTATGAATACATGAATATAAGCAGCTAAACACACAGTGATATACACACACGTGGCAGCCATTTTAAGAAAATAACTGTGTTTTAATGAATGAAACAGTGAACAGAGTGAACGAACCTGCTTATCAGTCATCGTTTGTGCTGTATTATAGTGTTTTCTTGTGAATGTGAAACATTTTTAACTATCAAACATCAGCCTCCCCCTCGCTCCCTCTCTCTTCTTCCTTCCCTTGCTTCTCGTTTGTCGTTGAGTGTGAAAACGTTGCCGCCTGTTCCTGTTTGCTGAAAAGAGGAAGTAACGTGCACCTGATCTCCATGTGACTTTTGTCTATTTCTGTTTCCACGCTGTTTGTCTCTCTCTCTCTCTCTCTCTCTCTCTGAGAATGTTTTATTTTTCTCTTCTTCCATTGTAACTTTTCCACATTTTTAAGTATTTTACTCTTATTTAAAAAACTGTCTTGAAAGGTGAGTGAATAAAAGCCAATGACATAATAAGTAATAAAAATAAACCTATATGTGAAACTATTTTATCATGTGCTTTAACACAGAGTTTCTCAGTAACATTAAGTGATTTTTAGCATATTATGGTGATTTTTAACACAACGGACTTTAGATATTGGCGAGTGTTCAGGCCACACCCCGTTTCTTGTTTGCAGAATTTTGCTGTCACAGCATCTTTAGCTTTTATTGACAAATTCAAAACAAACACGTTAACTTTGTAGACGGCGTTTGTGTCTCCACCTAGTGGAACAGTTCACTTTGGACTAGAACCACAATAACCAGCCTCAACCGGTCAATTCTTGGGCACTCTTGCTTTGAGGTACTAGAGTTAAGGGCAGGGTACAGTCAGGGGGCGGAGCTAGACCGACTCCGCCCACAACTGTCAGCTGATTGGGCGATAGTAAAACGTCTTGTTGAGAGAAACGGCTAAAAACTGCTGGACGTCGTCCACTGTTGTCTGCTGCGTCGCAAGGCTACGCGGCCATTGGACACAGCCCAAACCCCGCCTACCAAGTCAAAGTCAGTCAAACGCAAGCCTGACCCAGGGCTTAACCATTCCAAACTGTACTATACCATGACAGAAACACAGCTTTAGAAAGTAACTACGTTTGCATGATGGAATTGTGAATTCAAATCGGAACTAATCTTTTTGAAGTGAAGAAGCTTTGCACGTGTAAACATAGCTATCGTGTGTGTGTCGGCAAAATGGAACTTCAAAAAAAACAAGTCAAACCAAATTTAACTGTTGATTCCACTGATTTATTGTTCAACGCTGCAACTCCATACGTCTCCACTTCTAAATAATTTTCATATTTCAGTAACAAATCTGTCGCTAAGTCATTACAGTCGCCGTGTGTAAAAGAACATTCCTGCTGTATAACTGTTTGGTACAAAGGCACGAAACACACCCACGTTCACCTGAGGCCATGTTCCTGTCGGCCATGACACTTCTCTGAAATCACACACACACACACACACACACGGTGACGTCATGCTCACTCACATCCCATATGAATGTTTGTGTGTGTGTGTGTGTGTGTGTGTACGTGTGCGGCAACTGTCAAGCAAACCTATCATTGTGAGGACATTTACAGGACATTTTTGGCTGGTCCACACACCTTTAACAGGCTTTTGGAGGATTAAGACCTGGTTTTAGGGTTAGCTTGAGTTAGAATTAGGTTCAGGTTAGGGTTAGGTATTTAGTTGTGATGGTTAAAGTAAAAACCTTAGTGACTACCTTTGTTAAAGCCTTGATTTTTCTGTCTTTACTCGTTCCACAAACTGAGCACTAATAATCTAAAATATTATATCTAAACTGAGGAAAAGATGGATGTTTCCTTTTTTTTTTTTTAAATTTTTTTGCTGTTCATGATTTATCAACGGTTGCTTATTTACCCGTTCAACTATCGGTTGAGAAAATGCACAACATTTGCAGCACTAGATCAAAACAAGATGTGTGTGTGTGTGTGTGTGTGTGGGAAAGGCCGGTTCTTCACACACACAAACATGTAATTATATAGAAAGATCTAATTATAATACAGCCATAATCACTGCTTACTGTGTGTGTGTATGTTCTTGTATTTGCTGCAGAGTGAGGACCAAAAATCGCATAAACACCTACAGAGTGAGGACATTTTGTCAAAGTGAGGACATTTTGTCAAAGTGAAGACATTTTGACAAAGTGAGGACATTTTGTCTGGTCCTCATTTCTTTAAAGGGCTTTTTCATGGTTAAGACCTGGTTTATGATTAGGGTTAGAATTAGGTTTAGGTCAGGGTTAGGCATCTAGTTGTGATGGTTAAGGTAAGGGTAAGGGGCCAGGGAATGTATTTAGGGCTGCAACGATTCCTCGAGTAACTCGGTTACAAAAAATGATGGAGAAATTATCTCTACCTTGAAGCCTCGTTTAATTAAATTCAAAGCTCACGTTTGACACGGATTCTTTTCAGTGGGACACAGCGTGCTCACGTCACAGGCTTTGGGTCACGTGTGTGGACAGTTTAGCTGCACAGAATGGCAGACGCCGGGACGGAAAACAGTGAATACAGCGAAAATGAGCAAACGCAGCAAAGTCAAAGTAACAGGAGGAAGAGAATAAAAGTATGTTTTATCAGATTACTGGATGAATCGATGGAATATTCGATAGAGTACTCCATTACCAAAATATTCCATAGCTCCAGCCCTAAATGTATTATGTCTATGAGGGTCCTCACTATGATAGAAGCATAAACGTGTGTGTGTGTGTGTGTGTGTGTGTGTGTGTGTGTGTGTGTGTGTGTGTGTGTGTGTGTGTGTGTGTGTCCATGAAGAAACTGAAAATGACTCTAAATTCACCTTCGGTACAGGAAACATGTAAACAATGCACACACACACACACAAATGTTTTAACCTAATAGACTTGTCCCTTCATGTCGGCAGTTAACAAGGATTATTAATCTAATCTGTGACACTAATCAAATCCTCGTGAAGCAGAGTCTCAGGGAGAGGAAGAGGAAAACTACACACAACAGAGGAGGAGGAGGAGGAGGAGGAAGAGCAGTGAAGGTATGCAGTGATGGAGGGACGGATGTCAGCAGGACGACTGTGGACGGTCGATGTGTCCATAATGTCACCCCTTCAAGGACAAATCCACAGTTGCACACATTCTAGGTCTATTTTCGGATCATAACGAGGTCATACGCTGTCTGTATCACAATCACGTCAACTGGATGATTGTGTGAGAGTGAGGAAAGTTCTTACAGATTGCACAATGCCAACCTCAAAACATGAAATTTCTCAAACATCATCCGACTGACACGACCGATTGCGATACCAACACAAATTATGAACTCGTTATTATCCGAAAATAGACCTAGAATGTCTGTAACTTTGGATTTTTCCTTTGATGAAGAGGAGGCACATTGAGAATCACTGTATGAATCACAAGGGGAGCACATTAATTTTATTTTATTTTTTTGCATTATGCAGCGAAGAGGTCGTCAGAAAATATCGTGATTGTTGTTTTAACGTAGAGGTGGCTGACGATTCAAAGGTCTACAACGTGTTGACGATCTAGAGAGGTTGAAGTATCGTTTACAGCCGTGCTTCTCAAACTTCTTATTCCGAGTTCCACCTGAAAAAACACTGAGCTCTGACGTAACATCATCGCTATCACCGACGTTAGCATACGTGGCGTTTTCACAGGAGGCAGATTTATTCATCATCCTCCTCGATTAAGATGGATGGTGATTCTAATTATTTCGTGTTATTGGTTTCATTTTGCACACATGTTGGTCAAAATTCCTCAGCTCCACTCTGATCACATACCCTGGTATTTACAGCAGAACAGTATTTGTGATTTACCACCAGAGGAAGCTCATGTGCCACTGCTGGTTTGAGAACCATGGTCTATAGGACACATTCTATCCATTGCTGTTCTACGCACTAGAGCAGACACATCTGTTTTTTACCCCCCTTCAGCCAAATCACACTGTTTTCTGGTCTGCTTCATGCACGCCCAATAGAAACAACGATGGACCAATCATAGCAAACTACGGGTGAGGGTTGTGGATTTCTCACTCGCCACCCTGTTGAGTGTAGCGGGTGAAGCCGCAGCTGAAAATTAAAACAAAACAGAGGAGCTGGTCCCTAAAAAGAAACTCCACCTGCATTACACAAAACTAGGGTTGCAGAATTCTGGGAATCTTCAAAAGTGGAAAAAATTTCCATGGGTATTAATGTGAATAAAGTGGACATTTTTTAAATTTAAGGTGAGTAACTGACTGCACCGTACCAATTTACTCACCAAAGAATGGAACGGTTGGGGCTGGTTATTTTGGAACTATTCCTAATGGAAACGTAAAAGAATTAGGGCTGCGACGATTCCTCGAGTAACTCGATTACAAAAACAATTGAGGAATTATCTCTGCCTCGAAGCCTCTTTTAATTAAATTTAAAGCTCACGTTTGACACGGATCTTTTTCAGTGTGACACAGCGTGAGCAAATGAGCAAACGCAGCAAAGCCAAAGTAACAGGAGGAGGAGGATAAAAGTATGTTTTATCCGATTACTCGATGGAATATTCGATAGAATACTTGATTACCAAAATATTCCATAGCTGCTGCCCTAAAAGAACGTATGCCATACTGAACCAAACCGAACCGTTCCCTGGTCATGAGGACTACTGGTCCTGACCAGGTGAGCATAAAGAGCTAACACATACAAGAACATCATGTCCTGGTCTCACCACAGGAAGAGTGCAAGTTCCATCACATCCCATCCAAAGACTTTCCACTTCCCTACACCCTCCCCCACAACACCCCCCTCCACACACACACACACACACCACACACCATGACACATCAAACCTGTGGCTGCTCAGGCGAAGCATCGTCACATGACCACGGGAAACGTAGGACTGAGATAAAACTCTCCATCCAAGTCTAAACATGTGGCATCTAATGTTCTGAAACCATAAAAAGACATTGGGGGGGGGACTATAAACTCTGTGATTCATGTGAGGATCCACTCTTACACAACTGTGTATCTCTACACACTGAATCACCAGCAGCAGCTCGTCAGAAACATGAAACAAACCCAGAGTATAGTGGGCTACGTTTCACAATCAGGGCTGGGCCTTTTCCCGCAGTGTTGCTAAACCAAATTTCAAAACAACGCATCAACCGGTACTTTAATAAAATAGTACAACATAGTTATCGTGATGTAAACTAATAGAGTAAACCACTCACTCTCCCACACCAAAGTCCATAGAGAAAATCAGTGATTTTAGCTCACAGGGACACAGGAGCTGCTGGTCTACTGCTGCCTCATGTGGTCACTTTGTGTCATTGATTTAAATCTAAAGCAAGGATTTCAAATGCCGAATTGACAAAATAAGACATTTGAACTTAGTGATGGAGGCAGCAGTGGATCAACAACTCCTGTGTGCTGTGATGTAAAATCACTCATTTTCTCTATGGACTTTGGTGTGGGAGAGTGAGTGGTTTTTACAAACTTCAGATTTCTGGTCGAAAATTCTGTCGAACAGTGAGATAAAGACGTGAATATGTTCTGAAGATATCGTAGACTTATATTTCATTAACTGAGTCCTTTGTTTAGTGGTTAAAATCAGGTTTTCTTTATTTCCTTTTTCACACCAAAGTCCATAGAGAAAATCAGTGATTTTACATCACAGCACACAGGAGTTGTTGATCCACTGCTGCCTCCATCACTAAGTTCAAATGTCTTATTTTGTCACTTCAGAGCTTGAAATGCTTAATTTTGATTTATTTTAGTGACACAAAGTGACCACACGAGGCAGCAGTAGACCAGCAGCTCCTGTGTCCCTGTGAGCTAAAATCACTGATTTTCTCTATGGACTTTGGTACGGGAGAGTGAGTGGTTTACAAACTTCACTTTCCTGTTGGAAAAGTCTGTC
>JAFBJR010000090.1:382916-398031 GCA_016785285.1 Brachirus orientalis
GTGATTTTAGCTCACAGGGACACAGGAGCTGCTGGTCTATTGCTGCCTCGTGTGGTCACTTTGTGTCACTGAGGTAAATCTGAACAAAGGATTTTAAACCCCAAGTTTACAAAATGACCATTTGAACTTAATGGTGGAAGCAGCAGTGGGTCAACAACTCCTGTGTGCTGTGATGTAAAATTGCACGTTTTCTCTATGGACTTTGGTGTGGGAGAGTGAGTGGTTTACAAACTTCACTTTCCTGTTGGAAAAGTCTGTCTAACAGTGAGATAAAGACGCGAACATGTCCTTACGATATTGTAGAAAACTTATGATAGTGGAAAATGTAATGTGTCGTGTGTGGATGTAGCTCTGCTGCCCGATTCAGAGAAAAGGTTGCGTTCAGGGTCGACCTGAAAATAGAGGCTGATAACGACAAACATCTGAGAGCAGTGAAACACAGACGGGCAGCAAAGGGCAGCTCGCTTCACAGACATCAAAGCTCACACAGCTGGTAAAATCCCCCCCCCCCCCCCCCCCCCCCCCCCCCCCCCCCCCCCCCCCCCCCCCCGTCCGTCCATCCATCCATCCATCCATCCATCCATGCCTCAAAGCCTCTTCCCACTGGCCCACTTCCAGTTTGAACCTCTGCTCATTCATTACCCAATCAACATCATCGTACCCAGCCTGTCGCCATTCTGCTGTTAATCACATACAAGCCAAACCGTCTCCCTTTCAGCATCTGAACTTCAGCCACGGTGTTTTACAATTTTGAGACACTTTTTAGCTCCATTTTCTGCCTTTTTAGCCCAAGATGTGAGAGGTCAAAACTGCCAAGATGACAACAGAGAGGATGACAATCAGTCTTTTTAGACCCGCAAATCAATTATTTCCTCCATTAATCGATTAGAAACTTTTGGGCCACGAAATGTCAAAAAATATTGATCAGTGTTTTGCAAAACTGGAAATAGTAAAGTTTCCAAATGTCTGTTTTTTTCCCAACAAAACACCATTTCTCAATTTCTTTGAATCCATAAAATATTCCCATTTAAGAAGCTGAAAAATCAGAGAAAGTAGTTTTGTATTTAAAGGACAAAACACCCAAGCTGATTAATAGCTTATCCAAAACAGTTGGTGATTAATTTAGTAATCAATTAATAATCATTAGAGGCCTAAAGAGCATCAACATGTGACAAGATGTTATTCCATTATCAAATCACTGATTAATCAACTTTAATCAGCTGCTTAACTTCAGCCTCAGAGATAACATTAGTCTGACTAAATTAGAAGAAGTGAAGAAACAAAGAAGAGTACTTCATTATGTTTTCTCATTTTAACACCTTTGGTTTCAGGAGAGTTTATATATATATTTAAAACATGTATAGATTATAAAAGTGGAAATGGAGAGAAAAGAAGGTAATAAATGTATAATTTTTTTCTTAACTTGAGTTTAAGTTGAAGAAAGGAAATGAAAAAAGAAACATTTGACACAACTGAGATAATATATATATATATATATATTATTTATTCAAAAGTGTGTTTACTCAATGCATAAAAATTATGACTATGTTCAAAGAAAGGTATATATGATATGAAATGAAATTGGAGGATAAAAGGGAGCTCATTTAAAATTAAAACTGGGAAAAGTGGTAGATTAGATACAAATTTCCCTTAAGAATAAATGGAGAAAACATAAAGAAGCTAAAATATGAGTAACATAGTGACAATATGGAATGGAATCAAGGGAGAAAAAAAATAGGTATGAGTTTTAAAAGTAAAATTCAAACAAATAGAACAAAAAATTCAAATAAATTATCATCGAAAACTTTACCATGATTGAGTAAATTAAACTATAATTTTATCATTTAAACACTGGAATTAAGCTTTGAAACTAATGAAGAGAGTCAACTTATAATTAAAATAAAGTGTTTAGGTGAAATTATTATTAGAACATTACATATTGTGACTCACGTCAAGACTTAAATATTGTCATAATATCAACTCTTTTGATAATTGATTCATTTGTTTGAATGTTTTTTTTAAAGAAGTAAAACCAGTTTATGTGATTTTTCAGCTTCTTAAATGTGAATATTTTCACATTTTCTTTGCTCCAAATAACAAAAGAAATTATGAAAGTGATCAACATTTTTCAACATGTACTGACATTTTACAGACGAAACAAGAACCCGACTAATCGAGAAAACAATCAACAGATTAATCAATTATGAAAATAATCATGAGTTATCATGATAATATTATATTGCGACATAAATATCGCGATAATATTGTATGTAGATTCTCCTTTGATGCAGTGGACAGTGCCCTGTGCTCTTATTTTGAAACATTCTGGTGGCTTCTTTAACATGTTGGCAGTGAGATTTTTTTTTTTACTTAAAGCTAAAATATGAATAAAAGAGACATATTATGCAGTAAAGGGAAGCGGAAGTTTGGGGAAAGTTTACTAGAAAATGTGAGAAAATCGGTCGCAGGTGTGTGAGACTTTGAATGCAAACTAAAGAGAAATAAAAGACTAAAGATGACTTGTGTTTTTACCTTCATGTCGTTCATGATGAGCTGGAAAAGGCCTCCCAGAGCGCCGCATTCCTTCTCGATCCCCGCATCCATTTTTCCACACGCTTGGAAAAACTTCCCAACGCTCCAACTTTCCTCTTCTCTCGTTTCTTTCCCCCTTTTTTTTCCAGCCGAGTTTTAAAAGGAAAAACTCCAGCAGAAGAATCAATGGAGGAGGCGGTGACGGTTCCAACACCCCGGGGTCAAAGTTCACTTTAGTTAAAAACCAAAAAAAAAAAAAAAAAGTCAGCAGCGAAAAAGAAGAAGAAGAGTTTTAAAGAAAACCATCCATGTTTGTCAGCCGATGCTAGCAGCCGGCCAACGCGACGAACGTCCCAGAAAACACCACGTCATGACTCGCGACGCGTGGAAAATGTGGCACGGTTCCCGTGACTTTAATCCGCGCTGTTCTGTTTTAGTCTTTAACCGAGGACAAGCGAGACAAAACACGGCTGACGCGGGCTTAAGCTAACGTGGCTAGCTCGGTTAGCGTCAACTCCGCTAGCAACCTGTGACCGTGCGCGCGCGGGCACGCGAATCTACGTGTATGTGTGTGTGTTTGGTTTTCCAAACGAAAACACACACACACATAGACAGATGGGGAAGATAGAGTGTGTGGGGAATCCGGAGATTTAAATCTGCTTCCGGTTTAATTTTCCTCCACTGCTCTCGTGTTCGTGCGTGTCCCGGTGATTCCACGCTGTTTTCCACAGACTTGTGACTGGAGCTCCGGACGTTTCCCTCCGGTTCCTTCACGGTAGTCCAGACCTGAAGTGAACGAGTGTGACCGAGCGCCGCGTCAAGGTAGCCACGCCCACAGAAGCCACACATCCGGGCCGCGATTTTCAAAACAAGAGCCCTCAGTACAAGCATGGTAATTTGGCTGAACCTCATTATTGTTCAGTTTACATAGTTACACAAATCCACGCAATCTAATAACCAGAGGCTAACACAAACACGCACTAACAAAAGACGGATGTGTCTTAACAATATGTTCACATCTTTGAAGTTTGTAAACCACTCACTCTCCCACACCAAAGTCCATAGAGAAAATGAGTGATTTTACATCACAGCACACAGGAGTTGTTGATCCACTGCTGCCTCCATCACTAAGTTCAAATGTCTTATTTTGTCAATTCGGCATTTAAAATTCTTCCATTATATTTACTTCAGTGCCAAAAACTGACCACACGAGGCAGCAGTAGACCAGCAGCTCCTGTGTCCCTGTGAGCTAAAATCACTCATTTTCTCTATGGACTTTGGTGTGGAAGCTGCCAAATCTGAATAATTTATTATACTGTATAACAACCTTAATACTTATTCTTGAAATACAAATTCAAAGTATCCCTTGTTGTTTTTTTCTTTCATTCATTTATTCATATAATTTATTAAAAATAATTATTTTACTTGAGCTTCTTGCGTGTAAGTTTAATTCATCTTTTCTGGCAAAAATAATTATATGGTTTTCTTTAAATGTTTAAATGTGTATCAAATAATTTGCCAAATAATTGTCACGTTTCAGGGTTTTATTTTGTATTTTTTTTCTTGTTTCCTGTTGACGCAGAGTTGAGGTAGCTTCACACTGACAGGTGTCTTTGGACAGTGGAGGTACGTTGGGTGACAAGGACTGAGAAGGCCGGCGGGGCGGAGCTACACAGGAAAAGTTGTGTGTTGGGGGGCGGGGTTTGAACCTGTAAAGACTTTAGTGGAAGTTTACTGAAGGAGTGACAATATTATACAGATATGATAATAATGTAAACACAATATAACAGAGGTAACAAACGCACACACACACACACTGGTTTCCATGACTTCAGAGGACATTACATTGACTTCCATTCATTTCCTGCAGACTTACCCTAACCTTAACCATAATTACTAGTGTCCTAACCCTAACCCTGACCTCTAACCTTAACCTAACCCTAACCTCAGCCTAACTTTAAAACATGTCTTCACCTTAAAATGGAGTCATTTACGTTATGGGGACTTGATTTTTGTCCCCATAAGGAAGACAAGTCCCCATAATGTGAGTGTGGAGACACATTTAGGTCCCCACAACATGAGGAAGACCAGCTACACACACACATACAGTTCTAATAGAGTCTGTGTATTTGACTGAGTCACTAAATAAAGAGCTGAGTCACAGTAACCACAGATTTCCTAAGGTCTGGTCACCATGGCAACCATCAGGCTGAGTCACAGGAACTTGCTCCCTTCCTCCTGGTCTGGGAACCATGGCAACCATCACGACACACAGGTGTCAGAGTAAGTGTATGAATGAGTGTCTGTCAATGCAGTGTCCTCTGAAGTCATGGAAACCAGTGTGTGTGTGTGTGTGTGTGTGTGTGTGTGTGTGTGTGTGTCTCCATGGAGACCAGAGCAGCGGTGTCATGTCACTGATGTGATGTCATAGTGCAGAGTGATGACATCATGTAAACATGATGTGTAAAACTGTCTGCTCCCAACACTACTGCTGCTAATCTAATCTAATCTAATCTAATCTAATCTAATCTAATCTAATCTAATCTAATCTAATCTAATCTAATCTAATCTAATCTAAATGTATGTACATGTCATTAGTATTCACAACATTCTGTTGTTTGGACTGGACTTGTCAAACAATCATCTGACGTCATGTCGCGCCACAGTGACACCTGCTGGACACAGTGGAGGAGGAAAGCCGTGTGCGCCCCCTGCTGGGCTCAGTCATCACAGGCTCTTCATTCCACCTCCACTGACACAACTACACACGTGATCATGTACAACGTCAGTGATTTAAAAAACAATATTTCTTTCTAAAATTTCAAAACAAAAGCCCTTCAAGTTAGATGTCTTCAGAAAACGTCACTTTTCGGACTAAAAGAAAAAAAATATATATATTCTAATCTCAGTTTCAAGTCACCAACTCCACTCTGCCACTAGAGGGCAGTCCAACATCTACAAATGTGTCTGCGGAAAAACAACACCTCCACGTTAGTGATGGAAAAAGTCTTTTAAAGGATGAAAAAAATATATATATTTATATATAAACAGTAGATTATTGTCTACTGTTATTGAGGAAATAAAACACAAGTCACATACAAACATCTATAATAAGTTTAAAAAAAAACAGAACCCAAAACAGTGAGACGTGGAAAACCCGGCGTTCACTGCAGGTCAAAGGTCACGCTCAGAAAATAAAACAGAAACGACGACTCAAAAACAAAAAAATAAGGGGGAAAAAAAACAGTAAATATTTGATGGAAATAACAGACGTCTTTGCATCAAACTGGGATTTCTGAATATTTGAGGTGAACTGAGAAAATCAAAGCTACGCTGATGAAAAATAACTTCCTGTTTACAGAAGTGGTTTCTATGATTCATGAAATAAATACTGTTTCCCTTTCAGGACAATGTTCAGATTATTCTGATAGTCTGGATAAACTCAGCTTCCATGAGTTTGAAGGACAGAATATTTGACTTGTTTCAATTAAAAGCCAAAGAAAAATGAAATGATTGTTGAATTATGGTTGAAGTTGTGTCACGTTAACAGACAGACATTCAGTGGCTTAATCCAGAATAATCTGTAGCATTTATGTAATCTATAATCCTGCAGCACTGTTGTTAGATTCCACCACTGAACTAATCGGATTATCTGAACAAAAAGTAATCTGATTGCACCTACTCAAGTAATCTGATTTTAAATGCGTCAGTAATCCAGCAAGGTAATCTGACTACATCCACTAGAATAATCACATACTGTCCAGGGAAATAATCTGATTGTGTACACTAAAATAATTCAATTAAATACTCTTACATAATCAGATTATGTATTATTATGTATTATGATTATGTAATCTGTAATCCTGCAGCACTTTTGTAGGATTCCACCACTGAACTAATCTGATTAAATCCACTGAAGTAATCTGTTTTCATTCAGCAAGGTAATCTGAATACACACACTAAAATTAATCTGATTACATCCACTGAAGTGACTGGAGATGTGTGTGTTACAATCTAAATACACCAATTTAAGTAATCTGAATACATTCCCCAGAATAATCTGATTGTGCCCAGTGAAATAATCAAATTACATAGACTAAAATAGGTGAATTAAAGAAATACTCAAATGATCTGATTGAGACCAGTGAAGTAATCCGACTACATTAACAAAAACAGTCCGACTGTACCCGTTTAAGTAATCTGATTTTAACTCCCTCAGTAATCCGTTTTCATCCAGCGATGTAATCTGACTACACACACTAAATAAATCTGATTACACCCGGTGAAGTGTTTCTAACACACATAAATCTCCTTCATTTAAAGAAATAAATCAGGTTTTATTTGAAAAGAAAACAAATGTATATTCAAGATCATGTAATCCAGATTATATTTTATTTTAGAGTCCATTTACACAGTTTTGTCACTCAAGGTTTTAATGAGTCCAGAGAAACAAATGGACTTTATACCCACACACACACACGCACGCACGCCTCCTACATCAGGATGGAGACTCAGATTATACACAGATTATTTATGAAGACATATCACCCAGATTTACAGAAATATGGATTTGATTTACATCAATATCAAAAGTTATAGAAAAGTATTTTCCCCCAACATTGTCCAGTTTTACCTTAAAGTACATTTGTGTATGTCAATAATCACTTTACAGAGAACAGAGAGCGCCATCTTGTGGCGAGCAGACGCTGTATGTTCACAGACACACACGTGTCCGCTCACACACGCGTCGCAAAAGAATACCACGAAAACATGTTAACGCTCTCATGAGGTGATTTGTTTTAAAAAGGTTTGGATATAAAAGTTTGTCAAAAGAAGTGTAAAAGAAAAAAAAAAAAAAAATTTCATATTTACACGTCACCAGACATGATGTGGGGAAAATATTCACCCACATTAAAAAGAAAGAACACGCTAACTCTCAGTTTCAGAACCAGTGGAGTCGCCCCCTGGTGGTGAGTCGCTAATGGGCTGCAGGATTACGTCAATAATCTGACAGTAACTCACTGTCAGGATAACTCACTGCGAATCAAGACTGATCGCGTTTTTTGGTGAGTGACCTTGAACACGTCACGGTGATTTGCCATGAAGCGCCACGAGGGGGCGCTAGTCCACGATCAGGACTGATTCTCAGCTAAATGGCTCCATAGTAGATGAAGTGTTTGGTCCATGAAATGTCAAAAAAATGTCAATCAAACCCGGAAATGATGATGTTTCTCAAATGTCTTGTTTTGTCCACAAACTAAAATTCCTCCATTTTCAATCATTTCCTTGTTATTTGGAGCAAAGAAAGCAGAACATGTTAAGAACATTTAAGAAGCTGAAACGTCACAGAAACTGGTTTGAAGTATTAACAAAAAGGAAACAAATAAAATGATTAATCAATGACTCATTTCAGTTAATCGTTACAGTCGTCGTTATCATTCAGGCAGTTGGAGTTTGCGTTTTGACACCAAAGATTCACAGAATAACCAACAAAAGAGAGAAGATTAAAACAAACATTGTTCTGTGGACGTGACGCGGAAAGACATAATGTTCGCCATCGCGATCGTAAACAGAAGAAACGGTGAGAGTGAAGGTTTAGCTTCAACAAATGTCGACAAATCTCATCGTTCAATTAGATAAAAACGAGCCCAAAAACAAAAAAATCAGCTGTTTACAGGAAGTGACGGCAAAGTCAATGCGGTTAAGATTTGAATGTGAACAAATGGGTTTTCTTTTATTTTGTTGGAGTCAAAACATCATTTTGTTTTTTAACAAAAAATACATGGAAATATTTATAATTTAAAGGAATTTAAAAAATGAATGGCTCTTTCATAGTTATAGTTCATAGTCATATTATATAGCGACATAAAGTAAACTAGTATGTGGTCAGTGCAGCAGACGTGTGCATTTACGCTTACATTTTATGTAAAAAAAAAAAAAAGTTTAGTTTCTTAATTCAAATTATGTATTTATATTTTTGTCAAAAAGTTAAAAAAAAAAAAAAGGAATCTAACTGTAATAAATATTACTGCGATATTTCAACTTTTTTTTTTTTTTTTGAAATTGCTCTAAAAGACTGAAATCTTTTAATTATTTTGGTCAGAAAAATAGTGAATCGTCTTCATCAGTCGGGCTCGTCCGCTCAGATTAAACATCACCAGTGAAAAATCCACTGTGGGATTAAAGCAAAGGTCTGCGATCGTGTTCTTCCCTCGCCGAGTTCACACTTCCAGGTTTCACGTCCGAAGGTCGACCTCTGACCTTTCATTTGAGCCCAGCTGATTTAATCTCTGTTGTTTCCCTGTTCGTTTCTTAATTTTAGCTTGGAGTAGCTCGAGGCGTCGTAATCTGACGAAGTTTCCGCGATGCGCGAAATGAGGTCGGGGCCGTACGACGCGACGGGAAGGCGCGGTCATCGTCCGCGTGCCGCGTCTTCACACATCGCGTTCTTAGCGACCGACCATCACGTGCTACTTTGCTTTGATGATCGGGCTGAGGACCGTATCGGGTGAACCCGGCTTTGACGCTAACCTTCACAACTCCTCGCATTTACAGTAGATGAAGAAGACGCCGCTGCCGCCGAGAAAACTGTTAGCTTCATGACGGTGACTTCTGGGAAAACATGGCCTCCAGCTTTTATTTGCTTCCAGTAAAAAAATAAATATATAAATAAAGACTGCTACGAGTCCAGATCACAGATCTTTGAGTTCCTCTGTCTGTCCAATAATCTGTCTCTGGACGCTCTGCTGTCTCCGCCCACCCAACCCTCTCTTTGTCTTTTGGCGAGGTCGCTCGTGATCGCCAGGGCTCCGCCCTTCAGGAACCTCACAAAGTTCTCACCGACCAACGGGCCCATGGCGTACATACCCGGCCCGTCTGCCGCCACCACCTTGTTCGTGAACGGGTCCACTTCTATCGGGTTCCGCCGGCACGTGACTGGCTCGCTGGGGTCGATGCTGAGCCCACGCCCGTTGTCCTCCAGAAAGGAGAGGTTGGGGTGAGCACCAATGAGGACCAGAGCCTTGGAGACCTGAACCGCCGTCCGCCGCCCGGAGTCTGACTCCAGAATGCACTTCCTGTCCGGCCGGAACGCGACGACCCTGTGACACGGGAAACTCAGGTAACCCGAGTAGGAGGAGCGGGACGAGGAGGTGGACGCGGTGGAGAAGTGACCGACGTTCTGTGATGGATCCTGAGGAGGTGGAGTCGGCTGGTGCTGCTGCTGAGTCATCATCTGATGAACCTGGAGGACAAACCACAGGAAATAAAAGGTTTAAACTTTAAAAACAGAATCAGTCCACGTGCGTGCAACTCAAGTGTTTTTAAGCAGAAAATATATATATCTATATTGCTGACCCTTAATTAAACACTCACCTAATAAAATTTACTTCAACTTAAGTCTACCATATCTTCAGAACATGTTCGCGTCTTTATCTCACTGTTAGACTGAAGTTTGTAAACCTCTCACTCTCCCACACCAAAGTCCATAGAGAAAATCAGTGATTTTAGCTCACAGGGACACAGGAGCTGCTGGTCTACTGCTGCCTCGTGTGGTCACTTTGTGTCACTGACGTAAATCTGAACAAAGGATTTCAGACACTGAAGTGACAAAATAGGACATTTGAACTTAGTGATGGAGGCAGCAGTGGATCAACAACTCCTGTGTGCTGTGATGTAAAATCATTGATTTTCTCTATGGACTCTGGTGTGGGAGAGTGAGTGGTTTACAAACAAGATTTCTCCTCCTCCTTTTCAAAAATTTGACCAATCACAGAGCAAGTGTCACCGATGGGGGGGGGGGGTTCTACTAAGTTTACAATATCTTCAGAACATGTTCACGTCTTTATCTCACTGTTAGACAGACTTTTCCAACAGGAAAGTTTGTAAACCACTCACTCTCCCAGGATTTTCGGAAAATCCTAAATTAGGATTTTCCGCTTTTGAAAATCCTAATTTAGATTTACGTCAGTGACACAAAGTGGCCACACGAGGCAGCAGTAGACCAGCAGCTCCTGTGTCCCTGTGAGCTAAAATCACTGGTTTTCTCTATGGACTTTGGTGTGGGAGAGTGAGTGGTTTTACAAACGTCAGCTTCCTGTTGTGAGATAAAGACATGAACATATTCCTAAGATGTAGATTTTATTAGACTAGTCTTATACTAGTTAAATGGCTTAAAATCACTTTTCTCTTGTGTTCCTGCTGGCAGCCATGTTTTCACTTCTCCATGTCTAATCTTATGCTGGACCTTGACTGTGGGTCATACGACCTCATACGACCTCGTAGAGTTAACAGGACCCTTTTGAAAGTGTGAGGGTTCTCATTCTCATGTATGACTTGACTCATGTATGACACTGGCCACATACAGCTGTCTACCACCACTCACCTTGTGATACTCCGGGTAGAGCAGCTTGGGCAGCTGGTTGAAGATGAGGCCCGGGTCGGTGACGGAGCGCCTGAAGGCGTGGTAGATGGGCGTGTTGAGGTGGTGAGCGGCCAGCACGGCGTCGGCCGCCGTGAGCCCCGCCCCCACCACCAGCACAGGGTCCGAGGACTGGTCGAGCTCGCCGCGGGAAATGGCCGCCTCCAGCTCCCAGAAGGAGTGGCAGACAAATCGCAGGGACTCGCCCTCCACGCCAAGTCTGGCCGGGATGTCATGCGTCCCCGTCGCCAAAACCACGTTGTGGGCCAAGAGTGAGAACGGGACTTCCTGGGAAACGGCGGAGCCGTCTAAGCGAAGGGGCGGGGACAGAAAGGCAGAATTAAAACACAGCACTTTGCTGAGCGCTGAAACAACATGAAACGGCAGTGCTGGGATTCAGTCTACCTCCCAGCTCCTCCCCCTCTCTGCGCTGCAGTCCCGTCACTCTCCAGCAGGGCGGCGACCCGTCCTGGCTGCTGGGCTGCCTGGTTACCGAGGTGACGGTGGTTCCACAGGCGAAGTTGTGCTCTAGCGACATCTGAGAAACGTAGTGTTGGTAATAAGAGGCGATCTCCGCTGGTGTGGCGCGGTCGTTACGCACGTTTCTGAAATGAAAAGAGAAAGTTATCGGTACATACTGGTGTTTGTCAAGAGAGGAAAACAGACAACGGGACGTGGTGTCACCCGAAACCAACTTCAACTCGAACGTGACCTTAAAATTTAAATGAAAAACTACCTCTTCCAACAACTGCAACTAAACACTGTACTTATAAAATGTTTTACTCATTGTTTTTAAGCATTTTACTTCCTTAAATGCCAGTTTTTCTAATGCAACTACACAAAAACATGATTAAAAGAAGCTGTAATTCACATGAACTACATAACAAGAAAAGAAGTGACTGCGATGTCATTATTTACCAACAACACTGATTCTTGTCATCATTTCATCATTTTCACCCTCTCATCACCTCAAGTCCACAATTGTTCCATCAAAAAACAAACCTCAATTTCTTTTCCGCTTTTAATTAATTTTTAATTAACTTTAGATCTGATAATAATAAGAAATGCCTAGATTTAATTCAATATTCTTTTGCAGATGAGAATATTGTTACCTTTTTAATGAAACCATAAAGTGCCCTTCCTACAACTGCAACTAAACACAATGTTAATTCATTATTTACTCGTTTAAAAATCATTATTTTTAAGCATTTTCTTTTGTTGCGTCACTTAAAAAAAGCTACCTTAAATCACCTTAAGTCCAAAATTGTTCAATCAAAAAGAAACAAACCTCAATAATAATTTTTTTCCTCTTTTAAATAATTTTTAACCTGATAGTTACATTTTCATTATGTTTTCAGTTATTATTCCATACAACACTGCCACCTACTGGATCACAGTTAAATGTACATCGATGCCAAAACCAATGAAAATGGGTCAAAATGTTGAACAGTTAAAAATATAAATTTGAGGCCAGGACGTGAGAATTAAAGCATTCTAACATGAAATGTGTGATTCTATGTTTCACGACAAGCAGATTAAAAAAAATCTCTTAAATTTGGGTTTTTATTGGGTCCATTTTATGTACCTATGGTGTGCGACTTAACTATTTGTATTGTAGACACGTCACATTAACAAAATGTCTTCCTTAAACAAAAACCCACAGGATATTTAGAAGAAATAAACAAAACCTTCAAAAGCAAATGTGTTCTGGTTTCTGGCAGTTTACTGATATTTCCTCATGATGGAAAAAAGTAAAAACGGGTCACGAAAGTGCGAGTACGTGTCTCTGTGAGGAAACATTTGTTTTACTCTGCAGTCCAACCTGCGTTTGTCTTTCATCCAGTCCTTCAGTTTGAGTCCAGGAAGCTCCATCCAGTTGGCCAGACTCAGAGTCAACATGGAGCCCTCCATGGCCTTCAACCAGCAAAACCAGCAAAACCAGCAAAGACACAGAGAGGGACAGTGAGTTACAGCCTTCTGCTCATTCACAAGGCAAACTACAGTCGTGCTACTCGCGTGTCCTGCATGCAAACAATCAGAAGACAAACAGGAACTGGGCTTATTTGCACATATTTACAAATGTGTGGTTTTAAGATTTACATTCATTTGAATTTGGTTTTCAGGTTTTTTTCAGGTTTTTAACCACTTAAAAAAAATCTATGTCAGTTTTTAAGTCTACGATATTTTAAGAACATGTTCACGTCTTTATCTCACTGTTAGACAGACTTTTCCAACAGGAAAGTGAAGTTTGTAAACCACTCACTCTCCCACACCAAAGTCCATAGAGAAAATCAGTGATTTTAGGTCACAGGGACACAGGAGCTGTTGATCCACTGCTGCCTCCATCACTAAGTTCAAATGTCTTATTTTGTCACTTCAGTGTTTGAAAATATTAATTTAGATTTGCCTCAGTGACACAAAGTGACCACACGAGGGTGATTTTAGCTCACAGGGACACAGGAGTTGTTGATCCACTGCTGCCTCCATCACTAAGGTCAAATGTCTCATTTTTGTCACTTCAGCATTTGAAAATCTTAATTTAGGTTTATTTCAATGACACAAAGTGACCACACGAGGCAGCAGTAGACCAGCAGCTCCTGTGTCCCTGTGAGCTAAAATCACTGGTTTTCTCTATGGACTTTGGTGTGGGAGAGTGAGTGGTTTACAAACTTCACTTTCCTGTTGGAAAAGTCTGTCTAACAGTGAGATAAAGACGTGAACATGTTCTGAAGACATTGTACACTTAAAATGACAGATTTTATCAGTGTCCCCACTGGCAGCCATGTTTTTAGTAAGTGTAGTCTTCAGGCTGAAGAACATCTACACCTTCAACCTTGCACTGTCTGAAAATGTCAGTCATAAAATAATAATATTATCTCATTTCTGCTGATGTACATAAACTTTTGAGTCACGTACATGCCAGGCTCCTCCAGGTGGACCCTTCCCCAGCACCAGGTGTGGAATGGCGCGCTCCGGCTCATATCTCCACTCCAGCGGTGAGGTGTGGTCCAGTCCGAAGTCGCTGTCGGGGAGCAGCAGCGAGTCGAAGAGCACGGCCACGGGATTGGACGATCGGCCCTCTAGACCCTCACACAGGTACTCCAGATCCTAGAGGGAGGAGCCAAGGGACACATGACGCTGTGGCTGCATCCACACGACCCTGTTTTCCTTCCAGCAACGCACAAACGCGCCAAACTTTGTCTGTCTTCACCAACACTGAGTATCTCAAAAATGTGTTCTTTTTTTGGAGGAAAGCAAAAAATATATAATAATATTTATAAACTATATATGTGAACAAAAGAAACTGATGTTTCGAGATGAAAACGCTGGACTTTCAAGAATTGTGATGATGTAGTGAAGTGAAAAATGATATGGGGGCTTTTATTCTGAAAAAAAAAGAACACATTAAAGACACTAAATGATGTATCTGTGCTTGACTTCCTGTCCTGCTCGTGTTGTGTTCCATCATCAACAAAAACAGAACAGTCTGAGGAACAAAGTTGCTGCTGTCACTACCCACAACATGGCTGGTCCTTATTACTATTGTTAACATTGTACTCTAATGACCGTGATGGTTGTGTCTGTTTACTTTATGACTCTTATGTTTATGTTGCTTCTTCAAAAAAGTGCACCATAAAATGTGACACTGTGAATTTAAAACAGCACGTTGTAATTTCTGCATTTATTATCAGAGTATTTATCGGTTATACAGTGAAGATTTGTAATTTACAGTCACGTGCCCCTAAATTTCCTGCTTGCAATTCTGCTTCAATTCAAAATGGCCGACGTCCTGGCTTGGGATAGTGTGGCTAACTTCCTGTCCACACTATCCCAAGGTTTTGGAGGCCAGAGAAGGTTGAAAATCAACTTCCTGTTTACACCTGAATGGTCATGTGATGCGCGTTTTCAGGTAAGAACATGTCATTTTCAATAGTTTGGGTCCGACAATGTTTTCAAACAATGACAGTAGTTTGGTTGTCAGAACATTTTGACAGAGTGAAGACATTTTGTCAAAGTGAGGACATTTTGACAGAGTGAGGACATTTTGTCAGAGTGAGGACATTTTGTCAGAGTGAAGACATTTTGTCAAAGTGAGGACATTTTGTCAAAGTGAGGACATTTTGTCAAAGTGAGGACATTTTGTCAAAGTGAGGACATTTTGAC
>JAFBJR010000090.1:398991-479485 GCA_016785285.1 Brachirus orientalis
GGACATTTTGACAGAGTGAGGACATTTGGACAGAGTGAGGACATTTGGACAAATTGAGGACATTTTGTCAAAGTGGGGACATTTGGACAAAGGACATTTTGACAGAGTGAGGACATTTGGACAAATTGGGGACATTTTGACAGAGTGAGGACATTTTGTCAAAGTGAGGACATTTTGTCAAAGTGAGGATATTTTGACAAAGTGAGGACATTTTGTCAAAGTGAGGACATTTTGTCAAAGTGAGGATATTTTGTCAAAGTGAAGACATTATGACAAAGTGAGGACATTATGAGAAGGTGAGGACATTTTGTCAAAGCGAGGACATTTTGACAGAGTGAGGACATTATGAGAAGGTGAGGACATTATGACAAAGTGAGGACATTATGAGAAGGTGAGGACATTTTGTCAAAGTGAGGACATTTTGTCAAAGTGAGGATATTTTGTCAAAGTGAAGACATTATGACAAAGTGAGGACATTATGAGAAGGTGAGGACATTTTGTCAAAGCGAGGACATTTTGACAGAGTGAGGACATTTTGTCAAAGTGAGGACATTTTGTCTGGTCCTCACTTCTTTAAAGGGATTTTTCAGGGTTAAGACCTGGTTTCAGGGTTAGGGTAGGGGGCTAGAGAATGTATTATGGCTATGAGGGTCCTCACTCTGATAGAAGCATAAACATGCGTGTTTGCGTGTTACCTGCTCCAGCAGCGACAGGTGAGGCTTTTCTCCCAGCTTGCTGTGCAGCAGGGGGTTGGGGTGCGACGCTCCAGGTGACAGGTAGGGGGCGTAACCCGACAACAGGTATGATAGACAGATCCCTGAAGGACCGTTACCTAGGAAACAAAGAGCCAGAGTGTGAGCTTTAGGTCTAATCCACACACAAACAGACAAGCTGTTTACCCATCTTTTTATCCTTCTTTCGCTCTTCAAACGTTTTTCTCTAACACGCGCTGCGGTACATATGCCAGGCCTGTAGGTGGTGCTGCAATGTCGACACAGAAACACACCAAAAACAAGGAAGAGGACGGAAACGCTAACCCCTTCAGCAAATGTGTGTGTAGGTGAGTCTCTGCCGTGGTTGCTATGGTAACAAGAACTTAATCCCCATGTTTTCCACTCATCTGTCTTTGTGGATGTGGGAACGTGAAAGTGACACCAGCAGCATGACTCAGCAGGTACGGCAGCATGACTCGGCATAAACACAACCACAGCCGTTCATTAATCTGTCAACACTGATCCATCGTTTGGTGCCAGAATGAAAAATGTGGTCCTTGTTTACCAAACCGGTTTCAAGGTGAGACTATCTGTGAACGGTGTGGACACACCTTTGGACCGTGTTACATGAGAAGGCGTGTGTAACATGTTTATATAACACTGTAACACGTGATAACCTTTTCTTTTTTTTCATTTTAATCAAGTTAAAAGTAAGCATGTTCCATAACATAAATAACATGTTTAGGTGATATCACAACATTTGTGTTAAAGGTAAACACGTGTTTGTTACAGTAGTACATTTTGCATGTTGTGTTTTTTAAACTTAGACATGTTTATGTAACATTTTTCATCACAACAGTAAGACTCTGCAACATCGCTAACATGTTTGAGTCATTTCACAATTTTGTGAACGTTGACATGCAAGTAACATTTTCATTTACATTGGATGTTTTGTAACATTAGTAGCATGTTTTAAAAGAGTGAGTCATGTTTTCTTTAATGTCAACATGTTTATGTCATGACAAATATTGTGTTTAATGTGTTTGTTTTAAACTTGAACATGTAACATTTGGTAACTTGTATTTGGTAAAACCAGCAACATTAATAACATGTTTTGGGAACATCACAACATTTTGTAATGAAAGTAACATATTTTTGCAACATTAGATGTTTTTTTAATGATTTTTTTTCATGTTTTTATTAAAAATATATATATTAAATTTAAAAACAAACATTTGATACATTGATTGCTAATGTTTGGTAACAATGATACTATGTTTTTGTAACATTACTACATTTTACAATATTTTTATGTTGTTGTTTTTTTAACTAAATATTTATGTAACACTAGGTAACTTTTTTGGTAACACCAACAATGCTTTGTGACATTAATAACATTTTTCTTCTTTTTTTTTGGTAAAACAAGTCATGGTTTGTGCCCTAAATACACATTTAGCGTTAATAATCTGAATCTGAAGATAAACCATAAAATATGATCTTTTTTATTATTATTATTATTTTAAATCAATCCGATTGGTGGATTATTGTTAGATTGTTGCAGCCCTGTGAGGACACCAAGTCAAATCTGCCGAGTCAGGATTACAAAGCTACTATGAAAAATGGAAAGTGCTGAGGGCGTGTTTGAGGCGGGGTCATGTGAGCATGTGTGTGAAAAGGGGAATTATGTCAAGAGTCGGGACTGAGGCCTAAACACACAACACACTGGTTTCCATGACTACAGAGGACATTCCATTGACTTCCATTCATTTTCTGGAGACTTACCCTAACCTTAACCATAATTACTAGTGTCCTAACCCTGACCCTGACCCTTAAACTAGATCTTAACCCTGAAAAAGCCCTTTAAAGAGGATAAAATGTCGTCACCCTGTAGAGTTTATACACTTTTTTGGTCCTCACAAAGCAACAAATAAAAAACACACACACACGTCACGTGTCCCATTACTTTTACTTCATTACTTTTGCTGTTGGTTGCTATGAGACACACACACATGCTAGTCTTACATTCCTTGTGTGGACCCTCATAGACATAATGCTTTCCCAAACCCCTTACCCTAACCTTAACTAACACAACTAAATGCCTAATTCTAACCCTAAAACCAGGTCTTAACCCTAGGAAGGGCCTTTAACCTTGTGGAGGCAAGGCAAAATGTCCCCATGAAGATAGGTTTGTATGCAGTTTGGTCCCCATGAGGATAGAAAACCCCACTGTGCACTGTGTGTGTGTGTCTTACCAATGATCACAACAGGCAGAATCTCTCCAGAGAGAATGTCTTTATCATGAAGATCCATTTTATCTGAAAAGAGGAAAATATGTTGACGTTATTATTCATGATATCATTATTGTTGTTATTATTATTTCTCTAAATGTTTATTTATGTTAGAACCGCAGCATCGTTAGCATCAGCAAGACTGTAATGATAATGAGAGTCAGGGTGGGGGGGGGGCGTGTTCGTTAATCTTTGCCAAGTCCTGTCATTGGCTACAGTGGTCAGTCAGTACTTTTCCACTGACACACACACTTCCTGAGAGATTTTAAAGTTTAACAAAGCAGCATGATCACAGATAAATGACCGGACACTATGGTCAAACACACACATACACACACACACACACGCGCACACACACACACGCACACACACACACGCGCACACAGAGTCCCCAACAGGTCATACATGTTGTGTGTTAACAACAAGTTAAAAACTTTTTGGCATGTAAGTAACATTTTTCCAGAAATATTAGACATTACATGTTTTTGTAATATTACTTTTTTTTTAATGTACTATAGGTTAACTTTTAAAGTTTAATAACATTTAAAAATAAAAATGTTTACAACTTCGTGTGGGAAATGTTTTTATGTTCTTAACTTACACTAAGAGGTTTTTACTTTATTACCATGTTGCAATGTTACAACTTTTTTAACATTTTTGGGAGTGCAAGTCATTTAAAAAAAATTAAAAAAAATTGTGGTTTTGCAATATTTGCAAAATATTTGCAATTTAAAAAAAAAAAACTTTACAGGTAATGTAGGTAACATTTCTGTGGTTTATTGATAACATTTGGCAACTTTTTTTTAGGTCACATAAAACAACATTTTGACTAAATTAATATATATTTTTTTGTAAAGTTACAACAACTTTTGTGTAAATATCGTTTTATTGGGGGGAACATTTTCACATTTTCACACAGTTTACAAATACAAAGTAACTGAAGGTAGATTACACACACACACACACACACACACACACACAGGCTTAAAAGATTATCTTAAAGTCGATTATTTATGTGGGTATTTTTTTGGGGGGGGGGGGTAATCGTGACAGAAAATGTTTGCATCGTCCCAAAATACTGACGACTAAGTATAATGTGTTTTCACTGTGCAGTGATGGTGTATGTTCACAGCCCGAGGGTGTGTGTGTGTGTGTGTGTGTGTGTGATCAAATTTCACCTCCACACCCATGTTTACAAACCACAGTCATTCTCCTGAAGAAACAAATGAACATGTCACAAAAGAGAAAATGTACCTGGACATTAACGAGGACTAAACCTGCTCCATCTCTGCTGCACTATCATCATCATCATTATTATTATTATTATTATTATTATCATTATTATTATTACTACTACTACTACTCAACATTAATAATGAATGTTTGGTTAACAGATTATTTGCTTTTATAATGTTTGGAAAACTATCTACAAACTCTACATTAAAATATGAACAAACCAATTATTATTAACTTATCATTATTACTACTAATAAGTGTCTGGTTCTCAGTCTGAGTTTTGAATGGGTTATGAATGAGACACTGAGACGGAGGGTCACGTTCACTGACATGTTCAGGTTCACTGACATGTTCATGTTCACTGACATGTTCACTGTCAGGTTCATTGACATGTTCACGGACATGTTCACTGACATGTTCACTGACATGTTCAGGTTCACTGACATGTTCATTGACATGTTCACTCAGACGGAGGGTCACGTTCACTGACATGTTCATGTTTACTGTCATGTTCACGTTCACTGACATGTTCACGTTCACTGTCATGTTCATGTTTACTGTCATGTTCACGTTCACTGACATGTTCATGTTCACTGACATGTTCATGTTTACTGTCATGTTCATGTTTACTGTCATGTTCACGTTCACTGACATGTTCATGTTTACTGTCATGTTCACGTTCACTGACATGTTCATGTTCACTGACATGTTCATGTTCACGGACATGTTCACTGACATGTTCATGTTCACTGACATGTTCATGTTCACTATCATGTTCATGTTCACTGACATGTTCATGTTCACGGACATGTTCACTGACATGTTCACGTTCACTGTCAGGTTCATTGACATGTTCACTGAGACGGAGGGTCACGTTCACTGACATGTTCATGTTCACTGACATGTTCACTGACATGTTCACGGACATGTTCATGTTCACGGACATGTTCATGTTCACTGACATGTTTACTGACATGTTCACGGACATGTTCACGGACATGTTCAGGTTCACGGACACGGACATGTTCACTGACATGTTCACGGATATGTTCACGGACATGTTCAGGTTCACTGACATGTTCACTGACATGTTCATGTTCACTGACATGTTAATGTTCACGGACATGTTCATGTTCACTGACATGTTAATGTTCACTGACATGTTAATGTTCACGGACATGTTCAGGTTCACGGACATGTTCATGTTCACGGACATGTTCACTGACATGTTCACGGACATGTTCACTGACATGTTAATGTTCACGGACATGTTCAGGTTCACTGACATGTTCATGTTCACTGACATGTTCACTGACATGTTAATGTTCACGGACATGTTCATGTTCACTGACATGTTCACTGACATGTTCATGTTCACTGACATGTTAATGTTCACGGACATGTTCAGGTTCACTGACATGTTCACTGACATGTTCAGGTTCACTGACATGTTCATGTTCACTGACATGTTCACTGACATGTTCACTGACATGTTCACGGACATGTTCACTGACATGTTCAGGTTCACTGACATGTTCAGGTTCACTGACATGTTCATGTTCACGGACATGTTCACTGACATGTTCATGTTCACTGACATGTTCATGTTCACTGACATGTTCACGGACATGTTCACGGACATGTTCACGGACATGTTCAGGTTCACTGACATGTTCACGGACATGTTCAGGTTCACGGACATGTTCACGGACATGTTCAGGTTCACTGACATGTTCATGTTCACGGACATGTTCACTGACATGTTCACGGATATGTTCACGGACATGTTCACGGACATGTTCACTGACATGTTCACGGACATGTTCACTGACATGTTCACGGACATGTTCACTGACATGTTCACTGACATGTTCACGGACATGTTCACGGACATGTTCAGGTTCACTGACATGTTCACTGACATGTTCAGGTTCACTGACATGTTCACGGACATGTTCACTGACATGTTCACGGACATGTTCATGTTCACTGACATGTTCATGTTCACGGACATGTTCACGGACATGTTCACTGACATGTTCAGGTTCACTGACATGTTCACTGACATGTTAATGTTCACGGACATGTTCATGTTCACTGACATGTTCACTGACATGTTCACTGACATGTTCAGGTTCACTGACATGTTCACGGACATGTTCACTGACATGTTCAGGTTCACTGACATGTTCAGGTTCACTGAAACAGGCTGCAGCAGACAGACAGGAAACGTGTGCAGCACTGAGTGTCATTCAAAAATCTGCAGAGTCATGCTTATATAGACGCAGAGATGGGCCATATTAAAGAACAAGAGAGAGGAAGAGGAGGAAGAAGAGGAAGAGGAGCAGGAAGGAGAAACTGAGAGGAAGAAAGAAGGAAAAAAAAACACTAGTGAGTGAAAGAGGGGAAAAAGTCAGTGGAACAACTGGAGAGAGTTGGAAGAAATACAGACGGTTACATAAGAGGAGGAGCTGGAGACAAGCCCAGAGTACACACACATGCACACACACACACACACACAGTAGAGACGCACACACACACATACAGTAGAGACGCACACACACACACATACAGTAGAGACGCACACACACACATACAGTAGAGACGCACACACACACATACAGTAGAGACGCGCACACACACATACACATACAGACACATACAGTAGAGACGCACACACACACATACAGTAGAGACGCACACACACACATACAGTAGAGACGCACACACACACACACAGTAGAGACGCACACACACACATACAGTAGAGACGCACACACACACATACAGTAGAGACGCACACACACACATACAGTAGAGACGCACACACACACACACACATACAGTAGAGACGCACACACACACACACACACACACACACGCACACACACACAGGCCCACTTCAATTTGTTTCCTCCACATTTTGGCACAAAATGCCAAATGGTTTTCCAGGAAAAAGTGACCATCATGTGTTTTACAGTAAAATATCCTCAGTGTGAAAACGGCCAAGTTTTCTCTTCTGTTTATGAATCAAAGTGACACTTCATTATTTCTGGCCGTGTGGCTGCATTCATGTCTGAAACAAACAAATCATACTCAAACCAAAGTGCCAGTTTGAAACACTGGCACTTTGGTTTGGCAACTTGCACATTTTGGTGTTCTATTGTTTTATGACAAATCTAAACGCACACACACACACACACATACAGTAGAGACGCACACACACGCACACACACACACACATACAGTAGAGACGCACACACACGCACAGTAGAGACGCACACACACACACACACACACATGCACAGTAGAGACGCACACACACGCACACACGCACACACACGCACACACACACACACACACACACACACGCACACACACACAGGCCCACTTCAATTTGTTTCCTCCACATTTTGGCACAAAATGCCAAATGGTTTTCCAGGAAAAAGTGACCATCATGTGTTTTACAGTAAAATATCCTCAGTGTGAAAACGGCCAAGTTTTCTCTTCTGTTTATGAATCAAAGTGACACTTCATTATTTCTGGCCGTGTGGCTGCATTCATGTCTGAAACAAACAAATCATACTCAAACCAAAGTGCCAGTTTGAAACACTGGCACTTTGGTTTGGCAACTTGCACATTTTGGTGTTCTATTGTTTTATGACAAATCTAAACAAAGGCATTTAATATTTCCCATCTTAAAATTCTGATTCTTCCATGACAGTATAGCAGTTAAGATTGTGATCCTATATGAGTTAAGGCTCCATTCACTTTTCAGTCCACAACAGAATCAGTATTGATTTGAGGATTGACTTTAAAGTTACACTGCATATTATATTGGAATTGCAATATATGTACGGAAAAATTGAAACTCCAGCCCTAGTGGCATGAGCTAACCTAAGACACAAGGGAAAACAGATTTTAGCTACGTAACAAAAGACTCTGCTAATAGAACTTATGTCCATTTACAAACTTTGTAAACCACTCACTCTCCCACACCAAAGTCCATAGAGAAAACCAGTGATTTTAGCTCACAGGGACACAGGAGCTGCTGGTCTACTGCTGCCTCGTGTGGTCACTTTGTGTCACTGAGGTCAATCTGAATGAAGGATTTCAAATGGCAAATTTTTAAAAATAAGACATGTGAACTTAGTGATGGAGGCAGCATTGGATCAACAACTCCTGTGAGCAGTGATGTAAAATCACTGATTTTCTCTATGGACTTTGGTGTGGGAGAGTGAGTAGTTTACAAACTTCACTTTCCTGTTGGAAAAAACTGTTTTCTCCTGAATTTAAAATATCTGAACAATAATATTAATCAGGTTTTAGATATGAATGTTGTATAATGCAATAACATAAGTCAAACATGTTAAAATTACCATGTTGAATAATACAATGAATACTTTGCATTTCCTTAGTTGACATTTTTACCCATTTTAAATTAAGCTTTTCTATAATATCTTCATTTTACTTTTCATGTCTTTTGAAAGCTAAACATAGTGATTAGAGTGATTAGATCAGACTGATTTGCTACATTTATATACTAGCATTTATGTAGCAACAGTACACTTTACCTGAGTGGTGGTGTCAACTTTTAAATTCATATTTAAATGTTTGTTAGGTGAAAACTGTCTGAGACATTGTTCTTGGCACAAGTTGGTAAAAATATGTGTAAAACATGTGTAAAACAATGCAATTATCAAATTTCTGCAATTTAACCGTGTTATTTTTTTAATGGTTTTTAAGTTGTTTGCTAATTTTTTATTTCTTTAATTCCTCAACCTTGCATTAGAGTATAGCGTATTTTTTTTATTGGCATGTTTTAACGATTCTGCAGGTTTTCAATTTGTCAAAAAATGATATTTCAAATAAAGTCAAATTGCAATATCTGCAAAAAAAGGGCACTCAGGTCTGCGCACACCGTGTGGTTCTAGTTATGATCCGTCGTAGTCGGACGAGTCGGACCACAGCAATTACATAACCACATTTACATAATAACCAGGAAATGGTTCTTATCACCTTCATCATCTCATTTTTGGAACACACTGTGTTTTTTTGCTGCCTGTCACTAAACACGTGAATAAGTCATGTCAAACAGCGTTGCTTCAAAAACCAAACACAAAAACAACAAAGGAGTAAATTCTTCAGTAAATACAAACTGATGACACACTGTTGATATTCTGCAGCTACTGATGAGCAATCAACTGCTGAATTCATCCCCAACAAGCTCCGGGTTTTCAGTCTGCTCCGAATAATGGGACTCCACCACTTATTATTACATTAATGAGAAAATTATGACACGTTCAACTGCAGGCAAGTTACTAAACCTTGTTTTTTCCACCCACAGTATCGACAGTTTTCATTTGACAAATTTTATTTGTTTGATAGCAACTGAATTTAACTATTTTGATAATCAGTTAAATACATTTGAGAGTTTTATTTTCAATAATTAATCCGGTTTATGTGATTTTCCAACTTCATCAAGTTACTCATTGGTGAAAATCCCCCCCCCAAAAAAAGGGACATTTCACAGCTTTTTCTGCATCTAGACCAAATTAGACCAGGTCAAGATCAAAATTCTCTATACCTGGACTTCTCAAAACCGGACTGGATTGTTCCAGAGAGGCTGTAGATTCTTTAAGAACACTGCTTCAGCTTTGTGTAACATGTTATTAATTTGTGAAAATCCAAAAAAAGGGACATTTCACTGTTTTTTTCCCTGCATCCAGACCACCAGACCTAATGTGATGTGGAGAAAATACTTGATATTCGATTATGAAAACAATCGTTAGTTGCAGCCCGATACTGAACAAACACATCATAAGTGTCTAAAATGACAAAACCCCCAAATCATTCTGACCAGTAAAAAGGTGAGTTGCACGTGTGTAACTGTAGTTTTGACGAGTCACGGTGGCGCTGCACATGTCGCTGGTGAAAATCCTGTCGACAGATGAAATGTTAAAACTGATGGACATGGGGACGGGGGGGGGGGCGAGGGGTCAGGCCACCCACCCGTGACCCACTGTCCTCCGCTGACCCGCGTCACGTGACGTCACGTCCGCACGAGCTGCAGTGCAACCGCACAAATCAAGTCCAGTGACGCGATAAACGTGACACAAAACACGACTTGAGTCGGTTTATTTTAGTGAGGGGGCAAAGATGGAGGGTACTCACCGTAAAATGGCGGCCAGTCGCTGCGGGTAGTTTGATACTTTCTAAAGCGTCTTCTCGGCTGCTGCTGCTCCAGATTCTCACGCTTTTGTTCCGCTGGTTCTTCTTCTTCTTCTCCTCTTTCTCCTTCTCCTTCTTATTCTTCTTCTCCTCCTCCTCCTCCTCCTCCTTCTCACTCTTTCTAGAACATGTGAGAGACGTAAAGCTGCAGCAGATGCCGTGCTGCTGAGCGGCGCCGCTTTTTATATCATTCATATAGCCAGACACGTGCCAGCCAATCAGTGGCCAGCCCACTGCCGGCACACGCCCCTCCCCTTTTCTCCTCCATCCTCCACAGGCAAAGATCGTCAACGGCTGAGAGATGGAGACACGACACGAGTTCAGCCGAGCGTGAGCGACGGAGAGAGCCGAGCGTCGACAGTTGGGTAACACGAGAAGGGGCGGGGCCACCGCACCGACTCCGCCCACTTCTCTACGTGACCTCAGTTCACTGTGTTTGACTGCCTTGTTGCGGAATGTTTGCATATATAACGTACTATGTTTAAGAAAGTGAATAAATTATGTTTTTTTATGTAGCAGTTTAAACTCTTCAACAGTTTTGCCTGTTTATATTTGACAATGTTACTGTCAACATCCCTGTCATATTAGTGTGCAAAAACTGTCAATAAAAAGAATTGATCCACAAAAATGTGGATAGATAGATTAATGGTTTTACCGAATTAAAATGTCTTTAATACAGTTTTTTTTATCTATGTATTTAAGTCAGATCTTTTAAAAGTTGCATGTGTGTACACTTTCTTTTGTTATTTGGATTAATGAATGCAGAATAGGTCGAAGATAATGATTCATTCATTCTTACAGAAACTTAAGTTTCAGGATGAGCTGACTGACAAAGTCGTGATTGCACCTCATCCTGTTAAATTGTGGTTTAATTGTAAAACAGTAATGGACTAAATGCACAGACTGTCACTTACAACTTCAGGCTGAAATATAAGGCAGCTCCTTAACTTCCTGTCATGAAGGAGAAACCTGGACATGGTAAGGAAACGTCAGCAATTAAAACTTCTCATGTTGATTGAAAATGATGATATTGTCCTTTAGTAGTTTCAATAGTTAGACCAAAAGGATTCTACATGGCCTAAAATGAAAAGTGACTGAAGTTTGTGTCCCCAGCTCACTCTCCCACACCAAAGTCCATAGAGAAAATCAGTGATTTTAGCTCACAGGGACACAGGAGCTGCTGGTCTACTGCTGCCTCGTGTGGTCACTTTGTGTCACTGATTTAAATATAAATGAAGGATTCTGAATGCCAAACTGATAAAATAAGACATTTGAACTTACTGATGGAGGCAGAAGTGGATCAACAACTCCTGTGTCCCTGTAAACTAAAATCAATGATTTTCTGGAATGGAATTTGGTGTGGGAGAGTGAGTGGTTTACAAACTAGATTTCTGCTTCCTATTTTTAGAGCTTGACCAATCACAGTGACTTAAACTGAGGTAGATTTTATCGGGCGAGTCTTTTGTTAAGTGTCTAAAACTTGTTTTTCCTCCCCGTCTCCACTGGCATCCATGTCCATGTCTCTGTTTCTCAACACCTATTACCCTGAACTATCCCTTTACCTCCAGAAGAAGATTCAGTTTCCTGTTGGAAAAGTTTGTCTACCAGTGAGATAAAGACGTGAAAACATCCTTAAGATATCGTAGACTTAAAGGGAGCTAGATTTTATTACACAAGTCTTTTAAGTGGCTAAAATCAGTTTTTCTTTGTGTCCCTGCTGGCAGCCATGTTTTCTGCCACCACTGGATACTACGCTTCAGAAACCCTGAACTATCCCTTTAATATTGGTTGCCAGTGAACCAATGGCTGAGTGGGTGAAATTGTTTTTGTTTTCCTCACTGGCAGCCATGTTTTTATTGAGTGTGTGCTTGTGTGGGTTCTTCACAAAATCATTACCTCATACAGCCACACTTCAATAAGGCCGAACTATCCCTTTAACTGACGGATCAGCATTCAGCAGAATGGTCTGGTTTTGGAGAGTGTGTAAAATGGAGCGATGTTACTATTTCTGTATTGTTTCTGCTCCATTAGTCGTTTGACAAAGTTACAGTTCACGTGTAAATGATTATTTTCGATCCCTTCACTCGCTGTGGACAACATGTAACCACCAAATGGCATTTGACACACTCTAATATCCCAGTTTGGTTTGGTTTGGTTTGGTTTGGTTGGAATGTGTGCTTCCATTATAGTATATGATTTCACAACCAAACTGTGGGAAAAGATATAAAAGTAAATCTTTATATTATGGAGATTACCAAAAGGGATTAAGTCCACATGTAAAAATAACATTTGGAAACAAAATTAAAAAAAAAAAAAAAACAAGAAAAAAAAAATACAACAACAACAACCTGAATTCTGGGATTAAAGTAAGAATTTTTACATTTTCACTTAAATCTGAGATTCAAGTAAGAATTTTTACATTTTCACTTAAATCTGAGATTCAAGTAAGAATTCTAACCTTTTCATTTAACTCTGAGATTAAAGTAAGAATTCTAACCTTTTCATTTAACTCTGAGATTAAAGTAAGAATTCTAACCTTTTCACTTAAATCTGAGATTAAAGTAAGAATTCTAACCTTTTCACTTAACTCTGAGATTAACGTAAGAATTCTAACTTTTTCACTTAATTCTGAGATTAAAGTAAGAATTCTAACTTTTTTACTTAATTCTGAGATTAAAGTAAGAATTCTAACCTTTTCATTTAATTCTGAGATTAAAGTAATAATTCTAACTTTTTCATTTAACTCTGAGATTAAAGTAAGAATTCTAACCTTTTCACTTAATTCTGAGATTAAAGTAAGAATTCTAACTTTTTCATTTAATTCTGAGATTAAAGTAAGAATTCTAACCATTTCATTTAATTCTGAGATTAAAGTAAGAATTCTAACTTTTTCACTTAATTCTGAGATTAAAGTAAGAATTCTAACTTTTTCATTTAACTCTGAGATTAAAGTAAGAATTCTAACCTTTTCACTTAAATCTGAGATTAAAGTAAGAATTCTAATCTTTTCACTTAACTCTGAGATTAACGTAAGAATTCTAACTTTTTCACTTAATTCTGAGATTAAAGTAAGAATTCTAACTTTTTCATTTAATTCTGAGATTAAAGAATTCTGACTTTTTCACTTAATTCTGAGATTAAAGAATTCTGACTTTTTCACTTAATTCTGAGATTAAAGTAAGAATTCTAACTTTTTCACTTAACTCTCAGATTAAAGTAAGAATTCTAACCTTTTCATTTAATTCTGAGATTAAAGTAAGAATTCTAACTTTTTCATTTAATTCTGAGATTAAAGAATTCTGACTTTTTCACTTAACTCTCAGATTAAAGTAAGAATTCTAACCTTTTCATATAACTCTGAGATTAAAGTAAGAATTCTAACTTTTTCACTTAATTCTGAGATTAAAGAATTCTGACTTTTTCACTTAATTCTGAGATTAAAGTAAGAATTCTAACTTTTTTACTTAATTCTGAGATTAAAGTAAGAATTCTAACCTTTTCATTTAATTCTGAGATTAAAGTAAAAATTCTTTTTCATATAACTCTGAGATTAAAGTAAGAAATCTAACTTTTTCACTTAACTCTCAGATTAAAGTAAGAATTCTAACTTAATTCTGAGATTAAAGAATTCTGATGTTTTCAGTGAAACCCCTTGAACTGTCGCTGCTGTGAAAGCAGTGTGGCGTGATGAAGCCCAGCACCGGCCTGTGAGTCATAGTAAAATAATCCCATCCAGGAAGCTCTTCTTTGTCTGTGTGTGTGTGTGCGTGTGCGTGTGCGTGTGCGTGTGCGAATGTATGTCCGAGTGCACTGACGTCACCAGGATCTGCTTCAACGGCAGAGGATGAACAGATTAGAGCGAGACAAAAGGGACGGCGAAGGGTTAAATGTACACAGAGAATTCCTCCTGTGGGACAGAGAGAACATTTGAACAGGACGAGGACACATTTGGAAACTTCACACAGGTCAAAGAAAACAGAAATGTGGTGGTTTGTGTAACATGTAACATCAAACGTCAGTAGGGACACAAGAACAACAAAAAAGATTTCAGCCACTTAAAAAATACTTAAAATCCACGTCATTTTAAGTCTACGACATCTTCAGAACATGTTCACGTCTTTATCTCACTGTCAGACAGACTTTTCCAACAGGAAAGTGAAGTTTGTAAACCACTCACTCTCCCACACCAAAGTCCATAGAGAAAATCAGTGATTTTAGCTCACAGGGACACAGGAGCTGCTGGTCTACTGCTGCCTCGTGTGGTCACTTTGTGTCATTGATATAAATCTAAATAAAGGATTTTAAAAGCCGAATTGACAAAATAAAACATTTGAACTTAGTGATGGAGGCAGCTGTGGATCAACAACTCCTGTGTCCCTGTGAGCTAAAATCACTGATTTTCCCTATGGACTTTGGTGTGGGAGAGTGAGTGATTCATATAGCAACACAAACCTCAATTTCCACTGAGTTGTTTTCAGCTCGTCTTTAATCCAAAGTTACCCACTTTTCCCACTTCACTCCTCCACCTTGATGAAACTAAAGGGCAAAAATAATCGTTTAGAAAAAGCAATATTTAACTTTTTTTTTAACACCAGAGCAAAATAACAGATCTACACTAAAACAAAACTCAAAAAAGTGAATAATAACTGCATTGTTTAGTGTCCAAAAGTGGGGCTGTGTTTTTAAATGGTAAATAATCAAGAAACTAAAAAAAGAGTGAAACGATCTACACATCCTGTTTCTGAATCCTCCTTTAACACATTTCTACAAGTCCAAATTACATAAGAATTAGCCATAAAGACACTGTGGTCTGAGTATTCTTCCACTCAAAGATGTATTTCCTGTTTAAACTCGCTGAACAGGTAAAGAATTTATACGTGTACATTTACATTTTCTTTCTTTAAACAGAGCAGGTGACACCTGGAGGCAGATTCATTTCCTTTGTGTTAATCTGTGAGAAAGTGCAGCCTCATCACTCTGTCGCCCATTCGACTAAAATAAAAGTATGTGATTTAAAATGTAAAATCGACACGACTGTGTTGACATGTCGTGTCCGTGGAGACACGTCGGGGGACACTGTGGACAGCAGGGGAAAAAAATCAAGTTGTCCTTAATGTCACTGCTCCACACCGACAATCATCCACAAAAAGTTTCTTCCTAATCCTTTATAATCCAGACTGTGTGTGTAGCTGGTCTTCCTCATGTTGTGGGGACCTAAATGTGTCTCCACACTCACATTATGGGGACTTGTCTTCCTTATGGGGACAAAAATCAAGTCCCCATAACGTAAATGACATGACATTTTAAGGTGAAGACATGTTTTAAAGTTAGGCTGAGGTTAGGGTTAGGTTAAGGTTAGAGGTCAGGGTTAGGGTTAGGACACTAGTAATTATGGTTAAGGTTAGAGTAAGTCTGCAGGAAATGAATGGAAGTCAATGGAATGTCCTCTGTAGTTATGGAAACCAGTGTGTGTGTTCTTGTATTTGTTAGTTCTTTAGGACTTTTTCTGTCCTAAACACTGACAAGATCTGAATTGTGGTTGTGGGTTTCCCGTTAAAGTAGGGTGGGTTTTGTATTAAATTAGTGTGGTTTTCCCATTGATGTAGAGTGGGTTTCCACTTGGCATGGAGTGCGTAGGGTGCAGGAAAGCAGAGTTGCTTTCCCATTGAAGTAGTGTGTGTGTTCTTGTATTTGTTAACTCTTTAGGACTTTTTCTGTCCTAAACACTGACCTTGTCAGGACCATTTAAAGTCCTCATGGAGACCAAAACCTGGTCCTAATGAGGCAGAACCTCATTTCTGAGGAACTGGTTAAGTACAGGACTAAGATTTGAATTGTGGTTAAGTTAAGGTTAGTGATGATGCTTTGTTTAGTCTCTCTCTCTCTGTGTGTGTGTAGCTGCTCTTCCTCATGTTGTGGGGACCTAAATGTGTCTCCACACTCACATTATGGGGACTCGTCCTCCTCATGGGGACAAAAATCAAGTCCCCATAATGCGTATTCAAATTCAAAATGCACTCATATTTTTCATGAAGTATGTTAGTTTTAACATCATAAACATATGCTGTTTATGTTCTACTGGGAATAAAATATGGGTTTATGAGATTTGTAAATCTGTTTTTATTTACTTTTTACAGTGTTCCAACTTTGTTTCTTCTTTAGTCACATTCTAATATTTTTTTTATTTTTATGTACCTTTATATGTGCAAAAACACCAACTAAGTGAGAATACATTGCAGCAGAAACAGTGATGAACAGACGTCATCTCACATCACGTGTTCAGCTGCTGCCCCCTGCTGGTGGTGACAGGAAGTTCATCCGACTCGCTCATTCTGTCACATGACCGGAGTGACGCGTGTCTGATGATTAAAACGTTATTTTTGTGTCTTAGTGAACGTTTATGCACGTGTAAATTCACAAACATGTCCTTTTCCTCTATTTTAATGAGTTGATGAAATGAATATAATTCCCATCATAAACAGCAGCAGCCTTCTGCTGACACAGCTTTCCTCCAGCAGGTGGCGCTCAATCCCAGTTCTGTTCAGTCTCTTGTTTCCTGTTCAGTGTTTCCTTTAACAAAGATGTAAAATAAAGAGAAACGGCAGTCGGGAAGTTTTCAAAGTAAAATGTTTCACTCGTTTACTTAGAGATAAGATGTGTTTAACCTGATTTATGGACTAAAAAATTCTCCTTAAAGTTTGATAATTCACCTAAATGTTCACAAACAAGCTCTGACGACCTGGAAATGAATAATTATTATATTATATTTACAATAACAGGAATATTTGATATAAAATGAAATCTTTACATTATGGACCGTACATAACTCTTTAATGATGGTGGACATTCCTGTCTAAACTCAGATTACCACTTACACCTACAGATTATGCAGTCATGTTTGATGCTTTGAGACAAATTGCAGCTGTTTAATGGATTAGATGTGATTAAAGTGGGATTTTGTCTTGGACAGAGTGAGATTACTGAAACTAAATGTTCAAATAACCATCTTAGGAACTTTCTGCATGATGTCACTTCACAACCAGCTACCGTTTTTTGGACTTGACCTTTGTGGAGACATTGACTGGAAGAAAATCTTGTCTTATTGGGGGGAAAAAAATGTCTGAATAATAAAATAAATCAGGTCTCTTTTAAAAAGATTTACACCACATAAGAAGACATATGAGAGATTTAAGTTTGATGTTGAGTATGTCAGGGTCCGGCTCCACACGCCTCCTGTCTTTTGTTTTGTTGTTTTCCACTTCCTGTGCAACCCTGTTTTGCCTTGTAGTTTCAGGGGGCTTGACCGGGCAGCCGGGTGGAGCCTCTCCCTACGCACCTGCAACTCATCTCCTGATCACTACCCTTATAACCCCTGTTGTTCCCTGTGGCTCTTGTCAGCGCGTCTCACCGTCTTCGCGGTACCACGACCGTCACGCCAGAACTAGGTTTGCCCATTTGAGAGACTTTACCCTAATCCTCTGTTTTTTCTCCCCCTGCAGTGCGCCTGTTCGAGAGGCTTCACCCCGGCCAGCCAGCCAGCCTCTTCGCCTTTTGTTATCCTTTTTTGTTTGGCCAAGTGATTCACATTTTGTTATAATTAAATCATCAATTCCCCTTTTTGAACTCGCTGCTTCCGCTCTTTACTTGGGTCCATACATGTCTATGATAACACACAACAGAGTATCTCTGTTTGTACGTTAAAACATGTTTGAGAACCATATGGAAAGAAGTGGACAAAAAGTCAAAATCCAGGACAAAGATATGAGGAAGAGATTACGGAGGAGGATTAGGACCACATGTAAAAATAACATTTGGAAACAAAATATTAAATAAAAACAATAAATAAACAAAAAACTGAATTCTGGGATTATAGTAATAATTTTTACTCTTTCCCTTAATTCTGAGATTAAAGAATTCTGACTTTTTCACTTAATTCTTAGACTAAAGTAAGAATTCTGACTTTAATCTTAGAATTAAGTTTTTTTATTTGTTCAGTTAATTCTGTTATTAATCAAATTAAAATTCCACGTACACACGTAACAGAAATGGATGGACTACAAACCCAATTTTACTTTATATTAATTGTTCCCTTTTCACACCAAAGTTTGAGTCAAAAACAAAACTATTTCTGTTTTGGACAAATATCTGAATAGCTGAGCATATTTCAGTTGTTTTCTTTCTTTCTTTCATACAAGTGTAGCTCTGGCACAAACAGTTTTCTGTATGTAAATGTACTTTTCCTCTTTGGTGTTTCCTGTTGTTGGCCCTTGATGTTTTCTTCTCCTCTGCCTTGACTCTTGTGGTTTTTGTACAATGACCTGCACACACACACACACACACACACACACACACACACCTTTTTTATTTTACTTTTGAAATCAGTAAAAGACAACACCTTCGAACGGCCTCCGTCTGAGTGTCCTGCTTTTTGACTCCACTTTTCATGGAATCATTTACAGAACTCGATCATATAAATCCCCCTGGTAAAAGTTATTGTTCAACGACTGAAATGAAATGAAATGAAACAACTTGGCAGGAGACTCAGTAAAGAGCAGTGTTCAGTCATGACTCCGCTGGTGTTTACATCAGAAACTGCAACAGATTTAACACTTAAAGAGCCAAATGTGTCCAGTCTCACACTGTACTCAGTCAATTATTTCAATCTTTGTCATTATCATTATCATTATTATTATTATTATTATTATTATTATTATTATTATTATTATTATTATTATTATTATTATTGTGAAACAGCTGCAGCACACACTCAGAGGAAGACACGATCACAGAAACTAAACTTATCCCAGCAGCCACAGCTTAGAGGAAATGAAAGCAACAACTCTGATATTAAATTAAGAAGTAATACTCACTTAATTCTGACATTAAAGAATTCTAACTTTTTCACTTAACTCTGAGATTAAAGTCAGAACTGTGACTTTTCCACTTAATTCTGAGATTAAATTAGGAATTTTTACACTTTCATTTAATTCTGAGATTAAAGTAAGAATTCTGACTTTTTCACCTAATTCTGAGATTAAATTAAGATTTTTTTCTTACTCTTTCACTTAATTCTGACATTAAAGAATTCTAACTTTTTCACTTAACTCCGAGATTAAAGTAAGAACCCTGACTTTTAGCAGCATATGCAGCACACACGCAGAGGAAGACACTCACAGATCAGATTAACCCAGCAACCACATCTTAGAGGAAATGAACACAACAAGTTCGTGGAGAACCTACAGCAACCGTCACTGAGTAAAAGTGAAAAGGTGTTTAGTTTGTCTTGATCAACATGAAACCCACTCATGACGATGGTGTAAATATAATGAGCACGTTTCTCTGTGCTCGTGAAAATAACACTAACTGGGCCTTTAAAAGGAGATCCTGACTGTTAGGATTCATTTAAGCACACTGTGTCTGTTTACACTGAATGAAGATGAAGATCACATGATGTTTTAAACGGAGAAAAACCAGCACAGTCAACAGTCTTGACCCACATTTGCTTTGCCTCTTTACACTCTGACACTGGACTTATCAGCTCTGATTCCACCTGAGCCATATGTTCTATAGAAGATAAAGTCCAAAGGTGCTGCATTTAGGGGAAGTGATTCCTGATCACACACACTCTTCATAACCCTCCGTGTTCCCGTAACTGGGCAACACAAGGAAGTACATGTTTGTTCAACCCGAACACATCTAGAAACGGCTGGTTTGAATTTATTAACTTATGAAGTAAACACACAATATAAGAACAGACGTGTACTCTCAGTGAAAACATGGCTGCCACCAGAGACAGAAGAATTAAACTGGAATATAAATATCTTGAGGGCATTTTCACGTCTTTATCTCACTGTTATCTTATTTTCTAGTTGTAGTTTATCTTATTCGTCTCTAATGTACAGCACTTTGCCTCAGCTGTTGTTGTTTATAAAGTGCTTTATAAATAAAGGTGGATTGGACTGGATTGGTTAGGCAGACTTTTCCAACAGGAAAATGAAGTTTGTAAACCACTCACTCTCCCACACCAAAGTCCATAGAGAAAATCAGTGATTTTACATCACAGCACACAGGAGTTGTTGATCCACTGCTGCCTCCATCACTAAGTTCAAATGTGTTGTTTTATCAATTCGGCCTTAGAAATCCTTCATTTATATTTAAATCAGTGACACAAAGTGACCACGCGAGGCAGCAGCAGACCAGCAACTCATGTGTCCCTGTGAGCTAAAATCACTGATTTTCTCTATGGACTTTGGTGTGGGAGAGTGAGTGGTTTACAAACTTCACTTTCCTGTTGGAAAAGTCTGTCTGACAGGGAGATAAAGACGTCAACATATTCTGAAGATATGGCAGACTTAAACTGATGTAAATGTATTTTGTTAAGTGGATAAAATTGTCATTTTATTTCTTTCTATCACTGATGACATTTTTATTTTCACTAAGATTAAAAACATGTATCGACTGGTTCCCAACAATCGCTGAACCCTGGACATGCACATACTTTCAAATGCTCTCCCCCCCCCCCCCCCCCCCCCCCCCCCCCACACACACACACACACAGTGGCTCAGTTATTTCCAGCAGAGTGAGTCATCACCCCCAACCCCCCCGGTATTTCCATATCACTGTAACAAAGAGCAGCTGCTCCTCAAAGAAGTGAAGACGAAGCTGATAACTCAGAAAACCTACAGGCCATAAACAGGCGTTTCATGACATCACTGACTGACTGACAGGCGTGTTACATACAGTACATGACACGCGTCAACTGTTGTCTGTCTGTTAGCTGTCACGTACGCTAACGCTTGTTAGCCGGACGGTCAGAAAGTCCGATATCATGCGTCCCCTACTGATACTAAATCAGTTATCGGCCCAAGCGCTCCCAATAAATCTGCAAAAATTGCAATATTGTGCATCACTGCCAATAATGAATCAGTATCAGTAATTTGTCCAAGTGCTCTCGATATATCAGTATGTTGGATGTCGGTTATAAAAAAAAAAAAAAATCATTTATCCTTACTAATAATAAATCGGTATTGGTTATCGGCCCAAGCACTGTATTGGTATATCAGATTTTGGAAAAAGTTCAATATCCTGGATCCCTACCAATAATAAATCAGCACCAGTTATTGGCCCAAGCTTCTGACTTTGGATATCTGCAAAAAGTCCAATATCATTTATCACAACTGATAATAAATGGCTATTGTTATCAGCTCAGACACTCCTGATATATCAGTATATCAGATATTGGCATAAAAGTCCAATATCCTGCATCCCTACTGATAATAAATCAGTATCTACTCACTTGTTTTCAGCCACTATTTTCTAACATATACTGTATCATGTGTGAGGAGGAGAAACCTCTGTTTATTTAGGTTTCCTTTCTTTTTTCCACAACCCCTTTTCCTGTTTTTAAGTTTTCCAGAGCAGGAAGTTGAAACTAAGTGCCTGAAATTCCCATGAAGAGCTGATCACATTTCAATGTCCCTCTCTATCATATGTGTTCTATTTATTCAGTGGTCCAATCAGAGCTCAGTGATGGAGTCATTGCGTCAGGGTCAGAGTGTGGGTGTAGCTTTCCTGTCTTTAACTGTGCGAGGTTTGTGTAACAGTTCAGTCAGAGCTCAGTAACAAAGTGCAGCTGCTTCTTCTGCCTTTCCCTCGTCACTTATTCACGTCTTACCTTCTTTCAGTCATGTCTTCAACCGTGTCCACCAACGTGGGGAACATGGTGGTCGTCACGCATGTCCTCCCCGCGAACGCTGCCGCAGGAAACACGCAGCAGCAAAACTTGGTGGGAGTCCAGAGGTTCGTCAAGGGCCGACCACAGGCGCTGGGGGTAAGAAAAATCACAGAATACACCTTTAACTTTTATGGTTTTCTGTCTGTTAGAAGCTGCTGTGAAAATCCACTTTATCCAGTGGTTTTAATATCGTGTAAAATTACATGGGAAATCAATGAAAGTAATAATAAAAAAAAAAATTGAAAACAAAATACTGGAAATATTGTGTAAAAAATTAAAATAAAAAACAGCCATAGAATCATTGCTTTGCAAACCAGAGAAAAGTAAAATATATCATATGAAACAAAATAAATAAAAATATTCTGTACATACTGTACATTCTAAGTTGTGGAAAAATATTTACAATTTGAATAAAGTCACGTGTGGACAGTTAAAATGAACAAAAAAACAGAGTAAAAACTCTATTATACTTTTAAATCAGTTGTGTGTGAAAGTTCCTGCTTTTATCAAACGTAGATTAACTGAGTCGTGTAAAAACAAGTCCACACAAGTCAAACTGCAACAACTCTGGTTTCATTTTCTCCTAAATCTCTTCTCAACAGTCACAGCTCACTTACTTTTATCTGATTTATTGTACATTCTTGACATCATTATTTAATCATTTTGTATTAGTTACTTTTTGCAACATGTTTACTTTCAATACTTTACACTGATATATAACATTAACTGGATTCACATATCCACTGGTTTACAGCTCAAAGCTCTGGTTTAAGGTTTAGTTACACTGTAACATTTGACACTGCTGGATTTTACAACTGTCCTCATGATGTTGAAGTTATTGTTTGTTAGAAAGGCAACATGTCTGACACTCTTCGTCTGTTGTTTGTCTCTACAGACGGTTCAGATCATCATCGGCCTGATGATTTTCCTGTTTGGGATCGCGATGGTATATGATGCAGACTCACTTGGAGTTTACAGCGGCATCTTCGTCTGGGGAGCTGGGTTTGTAAGTCAAAAGTCCAAAAGTCAAGCCTTGTCAGGTAGAAGGGGAGTTTCCTGAAGGAGGAGGAATAATGGTGATCTGTCAGCACAGAAAGAAACGTCCAGCACCATTTACTCTCCCACACCAAAGTCCATAGAGAAAATCAGTGATTTTACACCACAGCACACAGGAGTTGTTGATCCACTGCTGCCTCCATCACTAAGTTCAAATGTCTTATTTTGTCAAATCGGCATTTAAAATCCTTTATTTAGATTTAAATCAGTGACACAAAGTGACCACACGAGGCAGCAGTAGACCAGCAGCTCCTGTGTCCCTGTGAGCTAAAATCACTGATTTTCTCTATGGACTTTGGTGCAGGGGAAAGACATGCTGTTTTCCCTTCACTTCCCTATTTTAACACAACTACACAGCTGATCGACGTCACTCAGATTAGGGAAATCCCTGTTGTCATCCAGGACAAAATGTTCTGCTGAGACAGTAAAACAACAACAACAACAACAAAACGTTGTCCAAAAAGACATGTTTGTGCTTGTGTGTTTCAGTACATCACAGCTGGATCTCTGACAGTGGCTGCTGCCAGACGACTGACCCGCTGCCTGGTTAGTGTTAACATGTCCACTCTCTTCATACACTGCACTTCATTACAAGCAACATCAATGTGCTTTACAAGAGAAGGTGAGGTCGATGTGTAAAACAATAAAACATCATGTGCAAACATATAACAAGTGGCTTTAAATCTATCTTCACTCTTTTAATCCAGCTTTAATCCCATAGACCTGTTTGTTTGCTTTTGACTTTGTGCACATGCTTCCATGATTTATTTCTCCTTGGTTTGAGTCCATGTGGTGTCTCGTGTCTCTGCTGTTCACAGGTCAACTGTTCTATGGCCTTCAGTATCGTATCTGTGGTCACTTCCACCACAGCCACCATCCTCTACTTTCTGGACGCTGCAGGGATATCACTCTTCTGCGGCTACTATGACTACAATGGCTCCTTTTACAACTGCTACAAATATCGGGTATTCAAAAGTTCATACAATCAGACACAGAGTGTTGATGAAAGTATGTTTTGAAAAAGGAACATTTTCTTCTCCTGCTGTCGACTTCTCCAGTCATTAATTAATTAATTATTAATTTTTGTTAGATCTACCTACATTAGCTAACTTACACAAAAAGAAGCTTGTGAAAACAAACTTGCAGGTTTATCGTTGGTCACCTGAACTATTCCTTGAACTCACTGTCCTGTTGTTGTTTGTCTCTGCCCTGTTGTTGTTGTTTGTCTCTTTCCTGTTGTTGTTGTTTGTGTTTGTCCAGAGTCGGATGCAGGGCGTCTCAGGAGTCCTGGGAGTTTTCAACCTGTTGCAGTTGATCGTCTCAGCCGTTGTCATAGGTTACGCCTGCCACGCCACGTGCAACTGTAACAGAGAGGTGAGTCTATCTATCTATGTTAGCTAACTATTATCTATCTCTCTATGTTAGCTAACTATTATCTATCTATCTATCTATGTTAGCTAGCTGACAAGTATCTCTATCTATCTATGTTAGCTAGCTAACTAGCATCTACGTATCTGTGTATCTCTAAGTTAGCTTGCTAACTATTATCTATCTCTCTATATGTGTGTGTGTGTGTGTGTGTGTGTGTCTTCCAGACACCCTCAGTCATTGTTGTACCTGCACAGTCTTTGGTGAGCGGACAACCTGCTGCTGCCAACACTGACGAGGTCAGGTCAAATGTCTTGTGTGTTTATGTGCTAGTTAACATGATTGAGTTTTAAAGGGATAGTTTCTGGGGGCAAGGACTATCGTCATTTAACAAAAGACTCGCCTTAAAAAAGATCTTTGTGTCACGGTTCAAAAGAACCATAAAAAGGGAAAAACTAAGAGCGGACCCAAAAAAGCAGGGACGAATAGATAGGGGAAAAAAAGGCGATTTAATAATCCAGAAACAAAAGGTAACCAGTCTAAGACAAACAAAAGGCGCTGAGTCTGGCCGGCTGGCAGGGCAGAGCTCAGGAACACGGGAGTCTATGAAAAAAGGGAAACGGGAGATCAGTAAACTCAGAAATACTGCACGACACGGACTACACAAAAACAGTAGAGAGCTGCGGAATCAAGTGTCTCTCAGATTACCCGTCGCTGAACACATGACGTGCTGACGCCAGACAGCAGGAACCCCCAGGTAGAAATAGGCGGTGGTGATGAGAAAATCATAGACAGCTGCGATCTTGCGAACCGTGTAAGCCGGGAGACCATCGATTACCCGGGCAGGAGGTGGGAGCTCCGGAGGCGGGGCCAAATCGCTGGTGGAAACTGGCTTCAGGAGGGAGACATGGAAGGTCGGATGGATCTTGAGGGCTGGAGGGAGCTTGAGCCGAACCGCCGCGGGGTTGATGACCCGGTCCACTTCATACGGCCCTATGAATCGCGGAGCCAGCTTCCTGGAGTCAACCTGGAGGGGTAGGTCACGGGAGGAGAGCCAAACCTTATCACCCGGATGATACTCTGGGGCTGGCACACGATGACGGTCAGCCAGGCGCTGGTTAAGGGAGAGAGGAGCGGGTGAGTGCAGCCCTGGCTGTTCTCCAAACAGCCCTGCATCGCCGAAGGTGTGCCTGGACGGAAGGAACGGCGACCTCGTCCTCCTGCGCCGAGAACAGGGGTGGCTGGTAACCGTAACAGGCCATGAATGGCGTCATCCCGATGGAGGAGTTGGTTAAGGAATTGTGGGCGTACTCGACCCAAGGGAGTTGGAGACTCCCTTGGGTCGAGGATGATGGGCGGCCACACACGGGAGAGCGGCCTCCAGATCTTGGTTGGCTCGCTCTGACTGTCCATTTGATTGAGGATGGTAGCCGGAAGTGAGGCTGGGGGTTGCGCCCAGCGTTCGGCAAAAGGCCTGCCAGACTTGGGAGGAAAACTGGGGTCCCCGATCAGAGACGATGTCCTCTGGAATTCCATGGAGCCGGAAGACATGCGTAACCAGCAGGTCGGCAGTCTCCAAGGCAGAAGGCAGTTTCGGGAGGGGAATGAAGTGGACACATTTAGAGAAGCGGTCCACAATGGTAAGTATGACGGTCTGTCCGTTGGATGGTGGGAGTCCTGTGACAAAGTCTATAGAAATGTGTGATCATGGGCGCTTGGGGGTGGGCAGAGGTTGTAGTAAGCCAGCCGGCGGACGGTGAGAGGACTTGTTTCTGGCACAGGTTGAGCAGGCGGCCACAAAGTCTCGAACGTCTCCAGCCATGGAGGGCCACCAGAAGCGTTGCTGTAGGAAGTGAAGGGTTCTGGAAACTCCAGGGTGGCAGGCCAGCCTAGAAGAGTGTCCCCATAGAAGCACCTGGGACCGCACGGCAGCCGGGACGAAGAGACGGTTGGGGGGACCGTTCCCAGGGTCCGGTTCCGAAGACTGGGCCTCCCGCACGACTCTTTCGACATCCCAGGAAGTGGCTCCGACGAAACAGGAAGGGGGTAGGATGAGCCCGACATCCGATTCGTGGGGTACCGGGTCATGACGGCGGGAGAGGGCATCAGGCTTCACGTTCCGGGAACCAGACCGGTAGGAGAGGGTGAACCGAAATCGGCCCAGAAAGAGCGACCAGCGTGCCTGGCGAGAGTTAAGCCTCTTGGCCGTACGTAGGTAGGACAGATTCTTGTGATCTGTCCACACGATAAACGGATGCTCGGCTCCCTCCAGCCAATGTCTCCACTCCTGTAAGGCAGAAACCACAGCTAAGAGTTCTTTATTACCAATGTCATAATTGGCTTCGGCGGGCGTTAACTTACGTGAGAAGTAGGCGCATGGGTGTAGCTTCTGGTCCTGAGGGTCTCTCTGGGACAAAACGGCCCCTAGGCCGGAGTCAAAGGCGTCCACCTCAACGATAAACTGGCGGGTGGGGTCTGGGTGAGAGAGAACTGGTGCGGAGGTAAAAAGACCCTTTAAGGTGGTAAAGGCGGTCTCCGCCTCCGGAGACCACCTAAACGGCATAGAGGTAGAGGTTAGTCTAGTCAGAGGTGAAGCCACCTTACTATATCCCCGGACAAACCGACGGTAGAAATTAGCAAAGCCAAGGAACTGTTGTAACTGTTTACGGTTGGAGGGTCTAGGCCAATTAGCTACTGCTTCGATCTTTTTGGGATCTGGCTTGAGCTGCCCCCCCGCCAGGATATAACCTAAAAAGGTAACAGAAGCAACATGGAACTCGCATTTTTCAGCTTTGACAAACAGTCTGTTTTCAAGGAGTCTCTGGAGGACAAGTCGGACATGTTGAGAGAAAATGAGAATGTCGTCCAGATAAACAAAAACGAACTGATTGAGCATGTCTCTAAGAACGTCATTAATGAGGGATTGAAAGACAGCGGGAGCGTTGGTGAGTCCGAATGGCATGACTTGATATTCAAAATGTCCTAAGGGTGTGTTAAAAGCTGTCTTCCATTCGTCTCCCTCGCGTATCCTGATTAAATGATATGCATTTCGCAGGTCCAATTTAGAGAAGATAGTTGCCTTGCAAAGTGGTTCAAACGATGGGTCTATGAGCGGCAGAGGGTATCGGTTCTTGAGGGTTATGTCATTGAGTCCACGGTAGTCGATACAAGGTCTGAGAGTCTTGTCTTTCTTGGCTACAAAAAAGAACCCGGCCCCGAGAGGGGAGGAGGAGGGTCTAATCAGCCCCGAGGCCAGGGACTCAGAAATGTATTTCTCCATGGCCTCCCTCTCGGGCCAGGAGATATTATAAAGTTTGCTGGAAGGGAGAGTGGAACCAGGGAGAAGGTCAATAGCACAGTCATAGGGGCGGTGTGGAGGCAGTGAGAGAGCTCTAGCTTTACTGAATACCTCACCCAGGTCGTGGTACTCGGAAGGGACCAGTGAAAGATCAGGCGGTTTGTGTGCTGGCGGGGAAGGGTGTGAGACCGGAGATGCAGAGCGTAAACAGTGGGTGTGACAAAAAGTGCTCCAGTTAACTATAGCGGCGGTGAACCAATCTAGGTGAGGATTGTGCAGTTTTAACCAGGGGAGGCCCAACACTATAGGGGTGGAAGGTGAAGCTATAACAAAAAAGGAAATTAATTCGCGGTGATTGCCGGAGATTATTAATTCTACTGGGTCAGTCTGGTGGGTTACGGAGGTGAGAGAGCTACCGTCAATGGCGCAAACGGATCTAGGGATGTCTATGGTGGTCAGGGGCAAGTCCAGAAGTCGGGCGAAGTCGGCGTCAATAAAGTTATCGTCTGCACCAGAGTCAATGAATACGGATAGGGTGTGTGTGGAGCCCTGGTGGATGAGTGAGGCGGCAAGAGTCATTCTGTGGGAAGAGCGGGGCTGGACGTCTGTCTTACTCACCCAGATGCCCTCCTCTCTGGATGAGCTGCCCCTGCGAGGTCTGATGGGACACTTGCGTCCTCGGTGACCAGTCAGTCCGCAGTACAAACAAAGTCCCAGTCGAAGTCTCCTCTGCCGCTCCTGGGGATCCAGACGGGTTGTGCCCAGCTGCATAGGTTCTGGGGGGGGCAGTGGGCTCAGGCGCAGTGGTTCTTGGTCCGTTCAGTGGAGTGGAGTCTGGGGAAGGAGAGGAAGAAGGAGGAGAGACTGGCCAGCGCAGCGTAGACCCTAACCCCCTTCGCTCCCTGCGCCTCTCACGCATACGCTTGTCTATCCGTATAGCCAGATTAATCAATGCCTCGGGCGTCTCGGGCTCATCCCGAGTGGCTAGCTCGTCCTTTAAATCATCATTTAGCCCCCTGAGGAAAATAGTCTTGAGAGCGGGTTCATTCCACCCGCTCTCGGCTGCCAAAATGCAGAAATCAATAGAGTAGTCCGCCGCGGATCCCTTCCCTTGATTAACAGTCATTAATCGATTCACCGTACTAGCCCCCTTCACGGAGGTGTCAAAAATTCTAATCATCTCAGCATTGAAAGAGTCAAAGGAATTCAGGATTGGAGAGTTTGATTCCCATAAAGCGTTCATCCAGAGCGCAGCCTTTCCTCTGACTAAATTATTCACATAAGCCAAGCGGGAGCTATCAGAAGGAAACGAGCTGGGCTGCTGGCTGAAGACAAACTTACATTGTCGAAGAAAGCGTGAGCAGACGCCGACCTCTCCCCAGTAGCACTCCGGAGTGGGTATGGCAGGTTCTCGGGAAGGAGGAGGTCCTGTACGTTGAGGCGGCAGTGGATCCTGATGCGCCGGAACAGGAGACGGGGCCAGAGGAGTTGGAGAGGACGCCGGCTCGCTACTCATGTGACGAGCGAGGTGAGTTACGCTGGTGCTGAGCGTCTGGATAGCCTCCATGATGTCACTCAGGACCTGGTCGTGCCGGGAAACCGTAGCCGCTTGCGTCGCGATCGTTTGTCTAAACGCTTCTATCTCTGCTGGGTCCATGTTGGTCAGCGCGTACTGTCACGGTTCGAAAGAACCATAAAAGGGGAAAAACTAAGAGCGGACCCAAAAAAGCAGGGACGAATAGATAGGGAAAAAAAGGCGATTTAATAATCCAGAAACAAAAGGTAACCAGTCTAAGACAAACAAAAGGCGCTGAGTCTGGCCGGCTGGCAGGGCAGAGCTCAGGAACACGGGAGTCTATGAAAAAAGGGAAACGGGAGATCAGTAAACTCAGAAATACTGCACGACACGGACTACACAAAAACAGTAGAGAGCTGCGGAATCAAGTGTCTCTCAGATTACCCGTCGCTGAACACATGACGCGCTGACGCCAGACAGCAGGAACCCCCAGGTAGAAATAGGCGGTGGTGATGAGAAAATCATAGACAGCTGCGGCAATCAGACACCCTGCTCCACCTGCCAGCCAGCCTCCTAAAAACAAAGAACAAAACACTTCCCCAGGAAACAAACAAAACGACTTATCAAAACAAAGCAGGAAGTGAACAAGAGGGAGAGGCAGTTCAAGCCCGACCAAACCTGACACTTTGTCAGTTTATGACATCTATAGACTATGTTCAAGTCGTTATCTCACTGTTACCACTGTAAACCACTCACTCTCCCACACCAAAGTCCATAGAGAAAATCAGTGATTTTAGCTCACAGGGACACAGGAGCTGCTGGTCTACTGCTGCCTCGTGTGGTCACTTTGTGTCACTGATTTAAATCTAAATAAAGGATTTTAAATGCCGATTTGATAAAATAAGACATTTGAACTTAGTGATGGAGGCAGCAGTGGATCAACAACTCCTGTGAGCTGTGATGTGAAATAATTGATTTTCTCTATGGACTTTGGTGTGGGAGAGTGAGTGGTTTACAAACTTCAGTTTCCTGTTGAAAAAGTCTGTCTAACAGGGAGATAAAGATGTTGTGAAGATATCACACACTTAAACTGAAGGAGATTTTATCAGGTGAGCCTTATGTTAAGTGGCTAAAACTGTTTTTTCTGTCCGTCTCCACTGGCATCCATGTCCATGTCGCCGCTTCTCAACATCTATTACCCTGAACTATCCCTTTACCTGCAGTAGAAGATTGTCACCTGTGTGTGTGGGTTTTGCAGATGCAGACCTTCAAAGGAGAAGCGAGCTCCATGTTTCCTCCTCAGCCTCCAGCGTACAACACTGTGGTCAACTGAAGACAGTGACCCGACAACATGACGACCCACCGACTCTCCACACGAGCACCAGCCTGGAACGTTAGCTTTTACTCACAAATTCCAAATCACACAGGTATAATCAACATGTTAGCATAAAGATGTATGACAATAATTCTGTCCTCACTTCTGTTTTTCCATAATGTTCTGTTTTTCTTTGAGTGCTTTTTTCTATTTACCTCATTTCAGTTTGTTAAATTTGAATACTGTGTGTTTCTTTGCTTCTTTATGACAATAAACCGAATATCACTAAACAATAAACTACAGTACGTCAGCGTCATTTTTTTCTTTCATTTGGCAAAGATCAACATTTTTCAACAATTTGACATTTTATGAACCAAAATAATCAGATAACAGATGAATGAAAACCTGAAATAATCATGAGTTTCATCCATAGTTGTCTCCAAAATGTAAGAAACAGAATGTTCATGTTATGCTGTGTTCACACAGGAAAGGAATCTTTACGTCACGCCAATCACATGTTTCGTGCCACGGGATCTCTTTATGGCACTTTTTTGTACAATGACACGATGAATTTGCCGTAGTTTGGCCTAAAGACAGGGGTGTCACTCGTCCTATTACTGTACTGGGACACAGCTGGGACAAAGACAATTAGTGCGAGCATGCACAGCACACAAGCAAAAACATTTTTAGCACTTATTTATCATAAAAAAACTTATAGTGCTTCAAACTATACAATCATATCAGATTATGTTGTTGTCTGGATCTTTGAAAAACCAGCTGAAATGAACTCATGCATTTGGCCTACTTGAAAAAAGGAAACACCATGAACCTTCATGAAATATTTGTTTCAGCAACCATATTCAAATTGAAAATTTGCAACAGTAAAAACAAAAAATAAAGCACTCCTACATCTCTGGGTTTTAAATTATTTCCATTTCGGCAAAGTGGCCCATCCTATTTCACATACGCAAAACAACAAAGCCGTATAGTAGTACATTAATCATTAATCTGAGAATCTAAGAATCTTAGAATCCCTCTACAAGAGTAACGCTGTTTGAGTCAAATCAAAATCAAAATAATACATTATGTTACAGGTCCCAGTCACAGGGACCGAGGTAACAAATAATAAAATGCCTCCAAAAGACCAGAAAAGAACTGTACAACATCAAATAGCTCTTCCACTACTCTAAATATAAACTGCACGTTTAGCTGCCTGGCAGACCACAACACTAAATTATCCATACCATACAAACATACACAGACGAAAACAGAGCAAACATTACCATATCAACACAGTTTCTATCAAGGCACTCAGTGCAACTGACTCCCATTCAAATCACATTTCATTTTCATTGCACTATTCATTATAAGCTAAACATTCATTGTGTCATTCAAATAAACCATTTCATCAAGGCATCAATAACTGCAATCATTCAACTGAATCTTATATGTTTTAATCAGTGTATCTTTACTATTAACAAAATGTTTCTTTAAAACTGTGTATTCACACTTTCATTTGTTATCCAGAACACTCAATGAGCCCAATTATCCCGTGTTTTAACCTTAAATATGCTTATCAAACATCATAGATGTAAGATAGCAATCTCCAGGAAGCGCGTGTGGGAGCTCACAGTGCTAGGCTAACCGCTACATGACTCAACAATGATGTGCCTATGAGCCAGTTAGCTAAAAGACAGCAGCTAACGCCTGCAGTAGGCTACTTCCATTTACAGCCAGACCTAGCTCGGCTGTACGGCAGCTGAGAGCTAGCCTCAGCTAGCTGCCTCATACATTCAACGTAAAAAGTAAAGTTGTAACATTCAAATCCACATGGAAATGGCGACACAGAGGTGAAAACAAGCAACAACGATGGGCACTTTACCCGGTACTGACCTGTAAGACCGGTGGACACCGTTGTTAGACGTTATGTCCCCAAGTTGAGCTCGGAAACCAAATCACAGCCAAAGTCGCGTGAATAAATTACCATATTAAGTAGCCATGTGCGCATTGTGTATGGAGTGAATAAAGTAGCAATGAGTCGCCATATTAAGTAGCTATATGCGCAGGTAGATTATACCATGTAGACTTCAAACGCTAAAGTGTTTTTTTTTTACTGGTGAAATTTATACTGCGGCCAGTGAAATCTGTCTGGCGACGCCGCTGCCTAAACACAGAAGTAATGGACATTTCACCATCAACCATGTTTAGGACTAATATCACACATACTGTCTGCTGCTGTCGTGTGTTGGTTTCACAAACACAGCAGAAATCCCGGTCGATACAAGCTAGCAAGCTAGCAGTCCGTCACATTAGCTGCTTCACAGATAGAGTCGTACACACACAAATGATACGTCTCCCCTCCATTTTGTACGTAGTCTGGCCACTGCCAAGTATAATGACGTCATCCGGAGAATCTCAGTGCTGATTGGTCATCGCGGTTCTTTGCAAATGTTGAAAATGTTTAATTGGAGCGACTGACACGTCTATGGCACCGAGCAGCACGGCCCACAAGGAATTCACATCGACTCGCGCTTGTATGTTGACTTTGTCTGTAAACTTGTGTGAATATAGCATCATATGTATGTAAATGCATATATACTGTATGTACATAGCCCTTTTATGCGCCTGTAAACTAAGAATGGAGCACATGTTGTTCTGTTGGAGAGGACCAGGAAAAGACTGTATGTGGTCCAGGTGTGTGACTTTGCCAACAGGAAAGTGAACTTTGTAAACCACTCACTCTCCCGCACCAAAGTCCATAGAGAAAATCAGTGATTTTAGCTCACAGGGACACAGGAGCTGCTGGTCTACTGCTGCCTCGTGTGGTCACTTTGTGTCACTGACATAAATCTGAACAAAGGATTTCATATGCCGAATTAACAAAATAAGACATTTGAACTTAGTGATGGAGGCAGCAGTGGATCAACAACTCCTGTGTGCTGTGATGTAAAATCGCTGATTTTCTCTATGGACTTTGGTGTGGGAGAGTGAGTGGTTTAAAGGTAAAGGTATGGTAATTATTACGTTTGGTAATTGGTGTTCAAATTTAAAAACCACAGACTTACTGTATGAAGAACACAGCAGAGGTATATTTAATAAAGAAATAATCAGAAACGATGTGCCATGTTAGCTAGCTAACATAGTAACCGCAAACACGAGCACATTAATTGCTAACACACATGCTAACAACTTAACAGCTAACAATGAAGTGATCCATTATCATCCTTCCTTCCTTGTGTCATCCATCCATCTCTATTGATTATTCCATTTGTCCTTTCTTCCTTCCTTCTTTCCATCCATCCATCCATCCATCCATCCATCCATCCATGCCTGTTCCCGAGCTCTGCCTTTGCCAGCCTCAGCCTCACTTTTCCTTTATTGTTACATGGACTGGTTACACTTAGTACATTTTGTCTCTGATTTTTGGATCCCTCTTTTGTTAATTATCAATTCATGTCAAATCGTAAGAAAAAGTCCAATATCATTTTTCACTACTGATAATAAATGGCTATTGTTATCAGCTCAGACACTCCTGATATATCAGTATATCAGATATTGGCATAAAAGTCCAATATCCTGCATCCCTACTGATAATAAATCAGTATCTACTCACATGTTTTCAGCCACTATTTTCTAACATATACTGTATCGTGTGTGAGGAGGAGAAACCACATTACCTCTGTTCAAAAAGCCCATTTAACTTTCCTTTTTTTCCACAACCCCTTTTCCTGTTTTTAAGTTTTCCAGAGCAGGAAGTTGAAACTAAGTGCCTGAAATTCCCATGAAGAGCTGATCACATTTCAATGTCCCTCTCTATCATATGTGTTCTACTTATTCAGTGGTCCAATCAGAGCTCAGTGATGGAGTCATTGCGTCAGGGTCAGAGTGTGGGTGTAGCTTTCCTGTCTTTAACTGTGCGAGGTTTGTGTAACAGTTCAGTCAGAGCTCAGTAACAAACTGCAGCTGCTTCTTCTGCCTTTCCCTCGTCACTTATTCACGTCTTACCTTCTTTCAGTCATGTCTTCAACCGTGTCCACCAACGTGGGGAACATGGTGGTCGTCACGCATGTCCTCCCTGCGAACGCTGCCGCAGGAAACACGCAGCAGCAAAACTTGGTGGGAGTCCAGAGGTTCGTCAAGGTCCGGCCAGAGGCGCTGGGGGTAGGGAAAATCACAGAATACACCTTTAAATGTAACCATTTATGTGAAAAAGTCTTAAAATGTGTTTATGAGGATAATGTGTAGGCAGTCTGCTACTTTTTTCTCTTTTTAATTACATACTGATTTATTATACAGGCTTCACATCATTATTTTAAAATATTACTCGTATTATTATTATTATTATTATTATTTTTATTATATTTAGTGAATGATTCACTTTGTTTCCTTATTTTGAAAGGTTCTGTATGAATATAGTTACCTCTTATTATACTATTATTGTTTTGCTTCAGACATCACAGTGCAGAAGAGGGAGGAACCAAAAACATATTCAGTATAAACATAAATAGACACTCAGTTAATACAATCTCAATACAATCTCTTCTTCCCTCTATCATGCACAAGATCCTCAGATACCTTTCAGATTCAGATTCAGAGAACTTTATTTATCCCTTTAGAGTTTACCTCTGGGAAATTAGAAATACCTGAACTCCATCTGGAGCAAACATTCCTCCCTGACCTGAAGTGGGCAGAACCGCGGCTCAGTTTGGTATCATGACTTCATAGTTCCTCCTGGACGTGGTCGTCATAGAAACAGCCGTGACGACACAAAGACACAAACACGTGACGGTCAAAGCAGTAGTTTTCTTTTTCCTCAGTTTTCTAAACAGATGAGTTCACTGAATGGTTCAGTCCTTCCTGACTCCGTCTGACACAGTCACTGAAGTGAAATACGGCTGAACGGCTTGTGATTGGGCTCACCATCTCCGTCTTTCAGCAGTGCTGTCGCTAAATACACCAGACTCCTCTGTTAAATATGGACATTTTACAAATGTCCTTGTTAAATGTTGCAGATTAACGCATGTTTTCAGGATTATTTTCAAGTCTTTTAACTCATCTACAGTTCAACATTGTTCGCGCTCGTGACTCTTCCAGTGACGACGCTCTCTGACCAATCAGTGGCTGGCATTCTGTCCACGTCACGTTTTAGTATCCACTTGACTGGAACCTTCACAGAGCAGGGAGTAAAAAAAGGACCAGGTACCAGGTTCTATCACTGATGGAAAAGAAAAAAAAACTGAGTAGAGTTGAGCCGTGCCAAGCCGCCAATGCAAGCTGACGTTCCTCAGGATGTTAGTGTAAATAAAGCCTTTCTTCTGAGGCCAAATGTCTGATTTTGAAATATATCGAGAAGTGGGCGGAGAGCTGAGAGAGGGAGAGTGGGGGGAAGTGCAGGGGGCGTGGCCTGCTCGTGAAATCTGAGTTGTAGCACTGTAAGCCTGTGAGACGAGTCTGTTGATCGCTCACATCGCATTTCAAGAGGCAGAGAGAGAGAGAAGGACAGTGACAAGTCAGCTGCAGTGCTTATTAAAAAGGGGGAGGAGTCTGGAACAACAAGCCTCACGCTGATTGGACAAGAAGGAGATGAAAGAGTGAGCCAGTGAAACAAGAGTGTACGAAGAAAGCCAACGAATGCAGTAGCTGCTGTTTGACCACAGAGGGCAGTAGAAACACCAATTTTTATCCCATGTATAATTTCAGTACTTTACACTCAAACTGTGGTTCAACAAATAACCTTAACTTCTTGTTTGTTAGAAAAGCAACATGTCTTCATATGTTTCTGACACAAACACATGTGCAGGTGTGACTTCCTGTGCAGCAGGAAACAGCTGAGCGTCACCTTCTCTGCCTGTGTTTGTCTCTACAGACGGTTCAGATCATCATCGGCCTGATGATTTTCCTGTTTGGGATCGCCATGACGCCTGAAGCAGATTCATTTGCGGTTTACAGCGGCATCTTCGTCTGGGGAGCTGGGTTTGTAAGTCACGTCTTTGTTTCATGAATCTGAAAGTAAAGCCTTGTCAGGTAGAGGGGGAGTTTCCTGAAGGAGGAGGAATCATGGTGACTCATATCTGTCAGCACAGAGAGCAACGCCAAACACCACTCACTCTCCCACACCAAAGTCCATAGAGAAAATCAGTGATTTTACATCACAGCACACAGGAGTTGTTGATTCACTGCTGCCTCCATCACTAAGTTCAAATGTCTTATTTTGTTAATTCGGCTTTTAAAATCCTTCATTCAGATTTACCTCAGTGACACAAAGTGACCATTTTCTCTATGGACTTTGGTGTGGGAGAGTGAGTGGTTTACAAACTTCCTGTTGGAAAATAATTATTACTTGTGGTTTACTATATTATTGCCATATGTGCAATTGGGAAATTTTGAAGGGATAGTTTAGATTTAAGCCCTGAGACATTTAACCTCACTGTCAGTGAAGACAAAATGGCTGCCAGCAGAGACACCCAAATAACAGATTTTAGCCACTTTGACGAAAGACTCATGTCATAAAATCTACATCAGTTCAAGTCTACAGTATCTTCAGAACATGTTCACGTCTTTATCTCACTGTTAGACAGAGTTTTCCAACAGGAAACTGAAGTTTGTAAACCACTCACTCTCCCACACCAAAGTCCATAGAGAAAATCAGTGATTTTAGCTCACAGGGACACAGGAGCTGCTGGTCTACTGCTGCCTCGTGTGGTCACTTTGTGTCACTGATTTAAATCTGAATGAAGGATTTTAAAAGCCGAATTAACAAAATAAGACATTTGAACTTAGTGATGGAGGCAGCAGTGGATCAACAACTCCTGTGTGCTGTGATGTAAAATCACTGGTTTTCTCTATGGACTTGTGTGCAGGGGAAAGATCAGTTTTGTGATGTAACAGCATGTGTGCAGCATTAAGTCATGAGTCACTGCGTGAGAAGTGAATCTGTTTTCCCTTCACTGCTGGGAAACAATGGAACAAAATGAATTTTTTCCTTGTGTAACAAAAATGTTTGCATGTTTGTGCTTGTGTGTTTCAGTACATCACAGCTGGATCTCTGACAGTGGCTGCTGCCAGACGACTGAACCGCTGCCTGGTTAGTGTTAACATGTCCACTCTCTTCATACACTGCACTTCATTACAAACAACATCAATGTGCTTTACAAGAGAAGGTGAGGTCGATGTGTAAAACAATAAAACATCATCCAATCCAATCCAACTTTATTTACAAAGCACTTTAAAACAACACAGTTGTCCAAAGTGCTGAACACAGACATGAAGACAAATACAAAAGTAAAGTAATTGATATAGCCCAGAATCACAAACCCAATTTGCCTTGAAGGGCTTTACAGTCTGTACAGCAAGTGACACCCTCTGACCTTTGACCCTCACATCGAGTGAGGAAAAACTCCACAGTAAACATCATGTGCAAACGTGTGACAAGTGGCTTTAAATATATCTTCATTCTTTTTAATCCAGCTTTAATTCCACAGTTCCTGCCTCCTGGCTGGAGGACGTTTTTGGTTTTGTTTTCATTTCCTGTTTTACTTGATTAACTTCCTTTCATCCCACAGCGTTGGTTTTACCTTGTTTAGGAGGCTGGCTGCACGGCTGGGCTTTGAGCGCAATCATCACAGCTGTCTCCGATCACCTGATCAGCCCTGGCGTATTTATACCCGGATTTCCTGCCTCTCCTTGTCAGCGCGTCAAATCTCTCAGTCTGGTAGCTCCTCGCCGCCACGTCCAGTGAACTCTGTGCTTTTTCTAGTTTTTGTTTCTCTCATGTTTTTGCAACGGCGTGCCTTTTTGTTCTTTCCTTTTAGATCCCTGTTCCTGAGCTCCGCCTAGTCAGCCGGCCAGCCTCAGCGCTTTATGTTTGGAATTTTATGGACTGGTTAAACTTTAGTTTTCGTTTTGTAAATAAATGATTGAACTACAGCACTGTGCATAAGTCTTAGTCCAGCAGCACCAGCAGCATCTTTGTTGTTTTTCTGTCACTTTTGTGATCGTTGGCGTTCAGATTGAAAAGATGTGACTAAAAGTCAGTCTTCTACTATATGATCAACCTGTCAGTGAGTTGAACTTGTGCAACATGTGTATGTAATGCTCCAACATGTCTGGAGTAAACCAGGTATAATAGACCTTTTTCACAGCAGCTATTTGTTGCCATGAAATAGTAGGAGAAACACAGGTTTGACCAATAACATTAGGGTTCCATTCCAGGTTTTAAAGAGCCATGGTTGTGTTATTGTTCAAGTGGAAATGTAGCTCACACTCAATATTTGATATTATACAAGAACATTTTTGTTGAAAAAGATGTTATTTTCAAACTGCATATGTGTTTCTCCATATTTTCAGGATGTGTTCCAATAAAGTGATGGAGAAATAATTGTACAGTATGGCCATTATAGCATTGCTAAAACAACACATCTAATGGTGGCCTAAGACTTATGCACGGTACTATATTTTTTTTTCTCTGGCTCCTGCTTTGGGATCCACATTAGTTTAAATCAATTCTCACCGAATCATTACAGTTTGTTTGCTCTTGACTTTGTGCACATGCTTCCATGACTTATTTCTCCTTGGTTCGAGTCTCATGGCTCACAGACATGTTGTGTCTCTGCTGCTCACAGGTCAACTGTGCTATGGGCTTCAACATCCTAGCCGTAATCACGTCCACCGTCGCCACCATCCTCTTCGCTCTGGACGCTGTTACTCTGTTGGAATTCCTTCGCTGTGCTTACAATTGCCTCTATCAGGTATTCACAAACAGAAGTTCAGGAAAAGTGTTTAAATCAGTGTCAGCATACACATCCCTCGAACGTCCCTCGGCCAAACTGTGTTCACAGCTCCCCCTGCTGGATGACACAGGGATTACTTCAGATGTTCTGCTGAGCTTCTAGTCTGTTCATTTTGAACTGAAAGAGATTTTATGGTTTGAGCTTAAATTCCTTGTCAGGGTCCGGCTCCGCGCCGCTTCCTGCCTTTTATTTTGGTTAGTGTTTTACTTCCTGTGGAGGCATGTTCTGTGTTTTTGTGTTTTCAGGAGACTTGACTGGCCAGCTGAGCAGAGTCCCCTCCTCCCCGCACTTGCAGCTTGTTTCCTGATTGGAACCCCTGCCTTTTTAAACCCTGGTTCTTCCCGCTGCAGGTGTCAGCGTGTCTCACCACTCAAGTGGTATTGTACCCGACGTCACGCTTGCGATCGCTCTCTGCACCACATGCTGTGCTTCTTCTTCTGTTCTTACGTTACGTTTTTTCCTCCCTACAGTTTCCTTTGGGGATCTCCGCTCGGCCAACCAGTCAGTCTCCTCGCCTTTTGTTCCTGCGTCCCTGGGCTGAGTATTTTTAGTTTGTTGTATTTTTGTAATAAAGACTCGGCTTTTCTTTCATTGAACTGACCTGGCATCCGCCCCTCATTTGGATCCATACTCATCCAAACACACGATCATCACATTCCTGTCTTTTTGTTTTTTTCAGTGTTCAGTTGAGTGTCAAGCCTGTTCCCCGAAAATACACAACTTTTCCTTTAAAGGTCACATAGAATGGTCTTTTTGAACCAAAAATCCAGATTACTGATGTCTACTTAGATAAATTAAATCATATTCGTGGTCAAAAACCTCCTAGTCTCTTCAGATTAAGCCAGATTATTATTGCTCTCTGCCAGCCTCTGAACAGACACTCTGTTTCTGAGCTAATGCCCCGCCCCCCAGAACACTGAGTCTCTTGTGATTGGCCAGCTACCAGCTGACTGACTGCTCCGCGGTGCTTCTTCTTCTTCTTCAGGTTGAATGTTCACGTCCATGACCGGGAGTAGCTGTTGGGGGAGGGTTCGTTGTGCTAGTTACGTAACTAAACTGGACTTTTCAAAACCTCTTGCTCGAGCTCAGGTAAACAGAGAAGCCCTTCTTTCTCAGAAGTGGCTGAAGAGTTTATTGTGACACTTTAGTGATGTTTAGATACAGGAAGGACACGGGGACACACCAGAAAACACCAGACATTTGATTTTCCTCTGAATGTCCTCTTTAAAGTGAAAGTGGGACCATGTCTTCAGTGGGATCTTCAGTGGGATCTTCAGTGGGATCTTCAGTGGGATGTTCAGTGGGATGTTCAGTGGGATCTTCAGTGGGATGTTCAGTGACCTCACTGTCCTGTTGTTTGTGTTTTTACAGAATCGGATGGGGGGCATGTTAGGAGTCATGGCTGTTTTCAACCTGCTGCAGCTGGTCGTCTCCGCCATCGTCCTGGGTTACGCCTGCTATGCCGCCTTCACCGGAGAGGTGAATCTTCAGTGTATCTACTTTGACACTGGGGGTTGGGGTTTGATTCCCAGCTAGGATGTGGTCATCCGGTTGGGCCTTCAGGATGCTGATACCTCAAACATGAGTGAAACCGCAAATAATAGAGCGATACCGGCTGGACGTCGCCCGGGTCAACAAGGTCTGCTTTAGGTGTTGAGGAACCAGGGCAACCTGATGAGAAATGGGCTACCGGAACACGCCATAGCTGGACTAGAGTAGAGAGTAGGAGTCTGATGGAATTCTACTAGAAGGGATACTTCCAAACCCAACATCCAAGTTGACAAAGAAACAGCTACTAGCTCAGTGTTCTAATGTCTGGAAGAGGAACCTCGAGACCTCACAGCTCGAGATTGATGAGGTACAATGTGCCTCATCAGTGGTTCAAAGATGCTACGGCAAAGGAGGAGCCAGGACGACAGGTACAACAATGCCTCTCAGCACAAAGGCAGCTAAAGTAAAAGTCGTAAATCGTAACCTGGAGGAACGTAAACACCTCCAACTAAGTAACAAGGTACCATCAAAAAGTCTCAGAGAGGACTTGAACTCAGCACTGCTAACTATCCCAACAAAACCACTAACTATCACTGAAACCAGTGAGTTGATCCAGATATATACAGCAGCATCGCTGGTCCTCGAGATACTTGGTCACAAGCTGAACAAGAGAAGCCATAAGGAGCGCTACGCTCCATGAAGAAGACGGCTAGAAGGCTTCTATCTGAGCTGCGGAGGGGTGTGGTGAAAGAAGAGCTGTCTAAGAAACACACCCACAACAAGCTGTCCATTCCTGAGGCACCGGAGACAAACAAAGACTCTCAGTCCACCAACCCGTCCAAGGTCTACTGTCAGTGGCAAGGCAGTAAGAACCACCACAGAGCCACCCAGGACTGAGACTGAGCAATACTGGACGAGTGACACGACCCCGATGCCAAGTGTCTGGCAGACCTGAGAGCAGAACACAGCGACATCCCAGAATAAGAGCCTTTAAAGACCACAACAGCAGACATCCAAGGTCGAGTGTCCAGAATGAAGAGCTGGTCAGCACCAGGCCTCATGTATATGTATATGTATATGTATATGTATATGTATATGTATATGTATATGTATATGTATATGTATATATGCATGTAGCCACAGTAACATTTTATCATCTTTTGTACAATCTTTAAATCTCCTTATTTTTTCTGTGCGATAAAGTTTTTATAGAACATGTACAAGCTTTTTTAAACATTTTCATTTTAGAGATTAACATCTGTGATGTGTGTGTGTGTGTGTGTCTTCCAGACATCATCAGTGGTTGATAGACAAACCAACGTTGCTCCCAACACTGAAGAGGTCAGGTCAAATATCTTGTGTGTGTATGTGTTTGTCAACATGACTGTGTTTTAAAAAAAAAAAAAAAAATCTACGTCAGATTAAGTCCACGTCAAACAGAGACATGAACATGGCTGCCAGTGGAGACAAAGGTCTCACCTGATAAAACCTATGTCAGTTTAAGTCTACAATATCTTCAGAACATGTTCACATCTTTATCTCACTGTTTGTTATGTCTGGTCTGAGTTGCTCCTGTGCTTTTACTCTTACTTCCTGTTTTATTTTCTTACCCCCTTTTGTTCCTTCCTGGGAGTGTGTGTTCTGCTTTGTTTTAGGAGTTCTGGGACTGGTTTTATTTTTGGTTTTGTTCACATTAAAGATTTTGTTACTCCTTTTTTACTCAGTCTCCGCTCTGGGTCCTTCTAGTTTAAACGATTATCTTACAATTGTGACACTGTTAGACAGAATTTTCCAACAGGAAAGTGAAGTTTGTAAACCGCTCACTCTCCCACACCAAAGTCCATAGAGAAAATCAGTGATTTTACATCACAGCACACAGGAGTTGTTGATCCACTGCTGCCTCCATCAGTAAACTCAAATGTGCTATTTTGTCACTTAGGTGTTTAAAATCCATTTTTCAGATTGACCTCAGTGACACAAAGTGACCACACGAGGCAGCAGTAGACCAGCAGCTCCTGTGTCCCTGTGAGCTAAAATCACTAATTTTCTCTATGGACTTTGGTGTGGGAGAGTGAGTGGTTTACAAACTTCACTTTCCTGTTGGAAAAGTCTGTTTAACAGTGAGATAAAGATGTTGTGAAGATATCAAAGACTTAAACTGAGGTAGATTTTATCAGGTGATCCTTATGTTAAGTGGCTAAAACTGTTTTTTCTGTCCGTCTCCACTGGCATCCATGTCGCTGCTTCTCAACATCTATTACCCTGAACTATCCCTTTACCTGCAGTAGAAGATTGTCACCTGTGTGTGTGGGTTTTGCAGATGCAGACCTTCAAAGGAGAAGCGAGCTCCATGGTTCCTCCTCAGCCTCCATCGTACCACACTGTGGTCAACTGAAGACAGTGACCCGACGACACGACGAGCGACCGACTCTCCACACGAGCACCAGCCTGGAACCTTTTCATGCTTCCATGTACTAAAATCCACATAACGTTTCATGTTTTACTCTTCTACCATATAGACATAACACTTTTGTTTGCCTGTAAACTAAGAATAGAGCCAGGACGTTTCAGTCTTTAAGGACACCCTGCTCTTTGCCTGAACCAGATGTAAATAAAAGCACACATGTATAATCAACATGTGTGAAAATAATACTGTTTTCTTACTTCTATTTTTGATAATGTTCTGTTTTTCTACTAAAAACTGTTGTGTGATTTCAGTTTGTTAAATTTGAAGACTGTGTGTTTCTTTGCTTCTTTATGACAATAAACTGAACATCACTCAACAGTAAGCTACGGTACGTGGACGTCATTTTTTCTTTCATTTGGCAAAGATCAACATTTTCCATCAATTTGACATTTTATGAACCAAAATAATCCGATAACAGATGAATGAAAACCTGAAATAATCATGAGTTTCATCCATAGTTGTCTCCAAAATGGCTCTGCTGGAGGATGAGATGGAACTGAAGGGCCGTTTCTTTGTGGGGACCCGTAGTTTGTCGAACCACAATGGAGAGACTCCTGACCCTTTAGCTCAGTGGTGTCAAACGTGTGGCCCGTGGGCCAGAACCGGCCCGCCAGAGGGTCCAATCCGGCCCACATAATGAATATGTGAAACATGCTGATTAGATACATTTTTCAGTTCCTGATACATGTGACAAATGGTTCAGTCCCTCTGTAGATCCACTGTGATCTGTACGTTGTAATGCACATGTGTAAATAGTAAACTTAGGTATAACATTACACTTATTTTACTCAGGAAATTTCAGGTTGTTCATAATGTTTTGTGAAAAGATAACTAAATGTAAAACAAAAGGAAACATTTGGAATTCTTGTTGTTTGTAGGTTATTATGCTGTTATTTACTGGTCCGGCCCACTTGAGATCAGATTACGCTGTAGTTTGACAGATTAACCACAAAGATGCCACAATCTATTATTATACTTCAGGAGCTAAACAGGCTTCAGTCATGATGAACTTCTCATATTAAACCTAAACATCTTATGTTGAGCTATGAACCATTTTGGATCCAATGATTTGGACTTAATTATGCCACAAAATCACCAATCACAGCTGATCTTATTTATATCCTACTTGTTTTTTAAGCACAGAGACAGGTCATTTGAAATGACTTGTAGCTGTGGGGCCCCCTGGTGGTTTGGGGGTCCTATGCATTCACATAGTCTGCATATGGCGACGAGTGTGTCTGTATTACTGTCTTTTTGGTTTCTGTGTGGTGGAAGGAGAGAGAAGGGAGAACGACAGGAGCAGGTGACTTTTGACTCAAGATTTATTTTTCCCCAACACAAAACCTTAGACATAACGTTCTACATCACCGTACATTAGATGCAACATGCATGCATCTGGAAATGAACTAAGTCTACTGGAACTACTATAACACCTACAGTTAAACTTCTAATTTACATCCAGACCAGGGTTTAATTTACCTGGCTCTATTCTTAGTTTACAGGCAAACAAAAGTGTTATGTCTATATGGTAGAAGAGTAAAACATGAAACGTTATGTGGATTTTAGTACATGGAAGCATGAAAAGGTTCCAGGCTGGTGCTCGTGTGGAGAGTCGGTCGCTCGTCGTGTCGTCGGGTCACTGTCTTCAGTTGACCACAGTGTGGTACGATGGAGGCTGAGGAGGAACCATGGAGCTCGCTTCTCCTTTGAAGGTCTGCATCTGCAAAACCCACACACACAGGTGACAATCTTCTACTGCAGGTAAAGGGATAGTTCAGGGTAATAGATGCTGAGAAGCAGCGACATGGACATGGATGCCAGTGGAGACGGACAGAAAAAACAGTTTTAGCCACTTAACATAAGGCTCACCTGATAAAATCTACCTCAGTTTAAGTCTCTGTGATTGGTCAAGCTCTTAACATAAGAAACAGTAATCTAGTTCATAAACCGCTCACTCTCCCACACCAAAGTCCACAGAGAAAATCAGTGATTTTACATCACAGCACACAGGAGTTGTTGATCCACTGCTGCCTCATCACTAAGTTCAAATGTCTTATTTTGTTAATTCGGCATTTGAAATATTTTATTTAGATTGACCTCAGTGACACAAAGTGACCACACGAGGCAGCAGTAGACCAGCAGCTCCTGTGTCCCTGTGAGCTAAAATCACTGATTTTCTCTATGGACTTTGGTGTGGGAGAGTGAGTGGTTTACAAAGTTCACTTTCCTGTTGGAAAAGTCTGTCTGACAGTGAGATGCTTCCTTTCCTGCTTCACTGGTGTTCTCACAGACACCACATGAACAGCCCAAACACAATGTAAAAATCCACCCATCTCAATAAAAACCAGGCCAAATCACAGCCTCTCCAGAAACTCACGTTAAAACTATGACATGTGTAATAAAGAACACGTCATAAGCTCACAAAGCTTCACCACTGCACTAAATAAGCAAAGAAAAAACAGACAACTTTCACTGTTACACTAAAACAAATTAGTACTACTATTTCTTAATATGGAAAAATGAACCCACATTAATTTAACTGCATAGCAAAGCCTATTAAATAAATAAATAAATAAATAATACAGTAGTACCTCCCTAAGTCCCGTACCTTCTCTGTGTTGGTGTTACTCAGATATCCCGTCGTGACTTTCTCTCTTTGTTGTTTTTACTGAATTCATCACAAACAATGACGATACATAACATAAGCTTTCTTTCATTTATATTGACTCATTTCTCTGATGCTAAAACCTTTCTTCCTCCTTTAACTACAGGGCTGAACTCCTTTAATCTCATAAACATCACCAGTAATTTGCATATTCATGAACTTTATCCACAAAGATACGTGAAGACTGTTCCTTCATTGAAATCCGTAGAGAATAAGACAGTAACTTCAAATGTACACTGTCTTATGTATTTATACTTTTTCTGCGTATTTAAGGGTTTTAGTTTGTAGCTTTTTCCCCCCTTTTCTTATTTATTACGTTATAATATTACATTATTTTGCACTGTCAGAGAATCTTCATATTGTCCTGTCGGACGTGTGGACGCCACAGGGGCTCGTGACCAATGTTTGGTTGGCAGCATTAAAGGGGAATTCTGGTATTTCTGTCAATGTGACAGTGGCTGCAGTGTAATATCTCCAGTGTTATATCCATAAAAAGTGCTTGTTTTCACCAATAAATGGCTCTGATTGTTATTTTAAGAGTCCATTTCTTGTTAGTTGCTTTCATAAAATGAAAATAAACAAAATGTCTAACTCAAGCTTATTCAGTTTCTTGTGTGAGTGGATGTAAAAAATCGATATGAAAATTTAGTACACAGTGCCATCTAGTGAAATTCAACTAAGTCCAGTTGCCTTTTTTTGCTACACTTTTGGACAGTGCCATCTAGTGGAGAGCAAGGTCAAGAACAAAAAGGAGCAACAAATAAAGACCTCAAACTGTGTGTGTGGCTGGTCTTCCTCATGTTGTGGGGACCTAAATGTGTCTCCACACTCACATTATGGGGACTTGTCTTCCTTATGGGGACAAAAATCAAGTCCCCATAACGTAAATGACTCAATTTTAAGGTGAAGACATGTTTTAATGATTTTCTTTTGGGGGACATGTTGTCTGGTCCTCACCACTTTAAAGGGTTTTTTCAGGTTTAAGACCTGGTTTTAGGGTTAGAACCAGGTTTAGATTAGGGTTAGGCAATTAGTTGTGATGGATCAGGTTAGGGTAAGAGGCTAGGGAATGTATTATGTCTATGTGTCCTCAGTAAGATATAAAAAATGTGTGTGTGTGTAGCTGGTCTTCCTCATGTTGTGGGGACCTAAATGTGTCTCCACACTCACATTATGGGGACTTGTCTTCCTTATGGGGACAAAAATCAAGTCCCCATAACGTAAATGACTCCATTTTAAGGTGAAGACATGTTTTAAAGTTAGGCTGAGGTTAGGGTTAGGTTAAGGTTAGGGTCAGGGTTAGGGTTAGGACACTAGTAATTATGGTTAAGGTTAGAGTAAGTCTGCAGGAAATGAATGGAAGTCAATGTAATGTCCTCTGTAGTCGGAAACCAGTGTGTGTGTGTGTTTTATCTAACGGTCCAATCGGAGCTCATGTAAATGACGTCGTTGCATCAGAACACAGGGTGTAGTTTTCCGCTCGCAGCAACGGTTCCCTCGCAGCCCACGGTGACAAACAGCAGGTCACGTCGCGGGATCGTCGTGTTTGAAACATGTCTTCAACCGTGTCCACGAACGTGGGGAACATGGTGGTCGTCACGCATGTCCTCCCCGCGAACGCTGCCGCAGAAAACACGCAGCGGCAAAACTTGGTGGGAGTCCAGAGGTTCGTCAAGGGCCGACCACAGGCGCTGGGGGTAGGAAAAATCACAGAATACACCTTTAACTACATTCAACAAACAGTGTCTGTGTGTGTGTGTGTGTGTGTGTGTGTGTGTGTGTGTGTGTGTGTGTGTGTGTGTGTGTGTGTGTGTTCGGATAAAAATCCCAAAATGGCGTTCTTTTAAGTGCGTCATTGAAATGAAGGCGAAAACCTTTAATAACTAGTTATAACGAGTTAAGTTTCGTAGAAACAAAAGTAATTGACCGAGTGTTTCTGTTTAGAAGCGGAGTTTACTATTTACGACAGGTGTGTGTGTGTGTGTGACGTCACAAGGAGCGTGATGTACGTCATCACATCCTGCAACTGTTGACCAGCGTGTGTGCAGGCGGACTGATACACGACATATTACAGGAATGAAGTCATAATAATTCAAGATAAAAATTGTAGTATTACAAGAAGAAAAGTTGTATTATAACATTAAAAAAGTATAATGTTACAAAGGATAAAGACATAATATTCAAAACATTTGTAATGTTGTAAGAAAAAGTGTATTCCAAAAATTCATAATAGTATAAGGATAAAGTCATAATCATTCAAGAAAAAAATTGTAATATAACATTAAAAGGTATAATGTTACAAACAAAAATCGTAATTTTATAGGATAAAGTCAATAATTCAAGAAAAAAGTTGTATTATTACAAGAATAAAGTCACAATATTTTAAGACAAAAGCTGCACTATAAAAAAAAGTTGTATTAGTTAAATAAAAAGTCATAATAATTCAAGAAAAACTTGTAATTTTACAAGGATAATGTCATGATAATATAAGGATTGTGTCGTAATAGTTTTAAAGGCTTTAAAAACCTTGACATGAAGAAGTCTGCAGGGCCTGATGAGGTTGAGCCTTATGTCTTGAAAGTGGCTGCTGAGATTATTGCTGGTCCATTATCTTATATCTTCAATTTATCATTAGAACAGAATGTTGTCCCTGATATCTGGAAATCTGCTCTGGTTGTACCCCTGTTGAAAGGTGGCCATCCAACCAGCCTAGACAATTATAGACCCATTTAAGCTATCAGTTATTGCCAAAATCTTAGAATCTATTGTCGGCGGTCAGTTAAAAGACTTTTTGATTAGCAAGAGCATTTTTTCTAGGTTTCAGTCCGGTTTCAGGAAGAATCATAGTACAGTAACTGCCACTATGAAAGTTCTAAAGGACATCACCGGTGCCTTAGATAGTGGAAGATCATGTGCTGCAGTGTTTATTGATTTGACTAAAGCTTTTTGATACTGTTAACGCTTATATAGTATTGGTCTTTCTGACACCGCATTAGGGCGGATTAGGAACTACTTGAAGAATAGGTGCCAAAGAGTGCAAATTAAGGGCTGTCTTTCTGATTGAAACTGGTGTGCCACAGGGGTCCATTCTGGGTCCCCTGTTATTCACATTATATATCAATAATCTCGGTGACAATCTACCAGATGCCAGTATTCATTTATATGCAGATGACACTATAATTTACTGCCCTGCACCATCTGTTGATAGATGCATTTCAAATCTGCAGGAAGCATTTGTAGTGGTTCAGCAGAACCTCCTTTCTTTAAAACTAGTATTGAACGACAGGAAAACGAAATACATGGTATCTTCTCTAGGAAACAAAAGCTTGAATTCTATCCACCACCTTTGCACACTTTGCAGGGTAGACCTATAGAACTTAGACTTATCATGCAAACTACATGTTAAACAATTGCTATCTAAGCTAAGGCTAAAATTGGGGTTCTATTGTCGGAATAGTGTCTGTTTCTCTCAGACAGCCAGGAGGAAGTTGGTGGAAGCTACCTTCTTACCTGTTTTAGATTATGGAGATGTTTTCTACAGGAATACTACCAAGGCTCTTTTGCAATCATTAGACTCTGTTTATCATTCTGCTCTTAGATTTATGACTTGTTCAAATCATGTTACTCATCACTGTGCACTGTACAAAAGGGTAGGTTGGCCTTCACTTGACTCAAGAAGGTACAAACACTGGCTCTTATTTGTGTGTAAGGCCATAGTTGGCCGGCTTCCTCCGTACATGGCAACTCTTTTAGCTGTTGTTAGTCCAGAGAACAGTCTGCGTTCAATTGCGTTCAAAATATTCTTTTAAATATTCCTTCAATGAAGACAGAGTTTGGAAAAACTGCTTTTATTTATAGTGCACCAATTGCTTGGAATGAGCTTCAGAGATCACTGAAACGTACTGTGTTTATTTCAATCAATGAGTTTAACTTATATCTCAACCAAACATTCCAAACTGTTTGCATTTGTTCTTAATTTTTAACTTCTTTATGTATTTATTTTTATTTTGTCTGTCTCTTTTATGTTAAATGTGTGCTGCGACCTTGGCCAGGGCTCACTTGTAAATGAGATACTTATCTCAATGTGATTTTCTTCCCTGGTTAAATAAAGGTATAATAGGATAATGTAATAATATGAGGATAATGTTGTAATATTATAAGGATAATGTCATACTATAAGGATAATGTCATAATATAAAGATAATGTCATAATATAAGAATAATGGACTATTATAAAGATAATGTACTATTATAAAGATAACGTCATACTATAAGGATAATGTAGAAATATTATAAGGATAATGTCATAATACAAGGATAATGTCATAATATAAAGATAATGTCATAATATAAGGATAATGTTGTAATATTATAAGGATAATGTCATAATATAAGAATAATGTCGTAATATTATAAGGATAATGTCATAATATAAGGATAATGTCATAATACAAGGATAATGTCATAATATAAGAATAATGTACTATTATAAAGATAATGTACTATTATAAAGATAATGTAATAATATAAGGATAATGTTGTAATATAAGGATAATGTCATAATATAAAGATAATGTCATAATATAAGGATAATGTCATAATATAAGAATAATGTACTATTATAAGGATAATGTCATAATATAAGGATAATGTTGTAATATTATAAGGATAACGTCATAATATAAGGATAATGTCGTAATATTATAAGGATAATGTCATAATATAAGGATAATGTCATAATATAGGGATAATGTAGAAATATTATAAGGATAATGTCATAATACAAGGATAATGTCATAATATAAAGATAATGTCATAATATAAGGATAATGTAATATTATAAAGATAATGTCATACTATAAGGATAATGTAGCAATATTATAAGGATAATGTCACAATACAATGATAATGTCACAATACAATGATAATGTTGTAATATAAGGATAATGTTGTAATATTATAAGGATAACGTCATAATATAAGGATAATGTCGTAATATTATAAGGATAATGTCATAATATAAGGATAATGTTGTAATATAAGGATACTGTCATAATATAAGGATAATGTTGTAATATAAGGATACTGTCATAATATAACGATAATGTTGTAATATTATAAGTACAATGTCATAATATAAAGATAATGTCCTAATATAAGGATAATGTAATATTATAATGTCGTAATATTATACGGATAATGTCGTAATAAGGATAATGTCATAAGGATACTGTCATAATACAAGGATAATGTCATAATATAAAGATAATGTCATAATATAAGGATAATGTCATAATATAAGGATAATGTCATAATATAAGGATAATGTCATAATATAAGGATAATGTCATAATATAAGGATAATGTCATAATATAAGGATAATGTCATAATATAAGGATATCGTAATATTATCAGGATAACGTCGTCATATTAAAAGAAGTAGGTGGTAACATTCGTTCCCATGTTTTTGGCGGCAGACCTCACATTGACGTCCGACTTCACGTGTGTGATATGAACGTGTAGCGTCGCCCATTTAAAGTTAGTCTCTGTGTTGTGCTGTGCAGACACACCCGTCTGTTAACATGTGACGGTGCTGGATTTTACAACCGTCCTCAAGCAACATGTCTTCATATGTTTCTGACACAAACACATGTGCAGGTGTGACTTCCTGTGCAGCAGGAAACAGCTGAGCGTCACCTTCTCTGCCCGTGTTTGTCTCTACAGACGGTTCAGATCATCATCGGCCTGATGATTTTCCTGTTTGGGATCGCCATGACGCCTGAAGCAGATTCATTTGGAGTGTACAGCGGCATCTTCGTCTGGGGAGCTGGGTTTGTAAGTCACGGCTTTGTCTCAAACCGCTGCTGTTTCACAATCATCATAACATTTTGTTGATCCACTCCTGATTTTAGCCACTTGACAAAGACCTATGTCATAAAATCTGCATCAGTTTAAGTCTACAATATCTTTAGAACATTCATTCATGTTCACGTCTTTATCTCACTGTCAAACAGACCTTTCCAACAGGAAAGTGAAGTTTGTAAACCACTCACTCTCCCACACCAAAGTCCATAGAGAAAATCAGTGATTTTAGCTCACAGGGACACAGGAGTTGTTGATCCACTGCTGCCTCCATCACTAAGTTCAAACGTCTTATTTTGTCACTTCGGCATTTAAAATATTTCATTAAGACTTAATTTAGTCAGTGACACAAACCACACGAGGCAGCAGTAGACCAGCAGCTCCTGTGTCCCTGTGAGCTAAAATCACTGATTTTCTCTATGGACTTTGGTGCAGGGGGGGGGGATCAGTTTCCTGCTGCAACAGGATGAATGCAACATTAGGCAATGAGTCACTTCTGAGAAATGACTTCACTGCAGGGAAACAGTCATGACCTCGGACTCGGCTGTGAACCCAAACAACACTTACTTCCCTGTTTCTACACGACCACACAGCTGATGGACCAAACTCCTTATAAATAATAAGGATATTATTGTATTATTATTATAAATAATAAAAAAAATAACCGTATTATCCAAAAAGACATGTTTGTGCTTGTGTGTTTCAGTACATCACAGCTGGATCTCTGACAGTGGCTGCTGCCAGACGACTGACCCGCTGCCTGGTTAGTGTTAACATGTGCATGTTTCTGTCACGAGCCTGGCGTCTCTCTCATGTCGCGCCTCATGTCGCGTCTCTGCTGCTCACAGGTGAACTGCGCTCTGGCGTTCAGTGTCATAGCAGCGATCGCTGCCACCATAGGCACCATCCTCTATTTCCTGGACTCTGCCGCACTGTTAATCTTCTGCCGCCCCCGCTATGATGAGAGCTACACATACTACAGCTGCGGCCAATACACGGTATTCAGAAACAGAATGTTGATGGGAGCATGTTTGGAAACTGTGTTTTCTTATCCTGCTGCCATCTGCTCCACTCACTTAATTCATTTATTATTGTTATTATTTTCTTTCTTTTTTTTTTTTTTTAAACCCGTCCTGTCCAGTACTTTTGGCATGTAGTATGGTTGTCTACATGTCAGGTGGTGTTGAACAGGTTTGCTTTGCACAGGAAGAGTCTGTTTATACTCGCCCTGTTATTTATCTATGAATTTATTATTGTTTTTATTCTTATTCATTTGCTTTTGTTTGTTGTGTGATGAGGGGAAACCGGACTGGACAGGGTGGGTGGGTGGAACGAACAATACAGTACAGGTTAACACAACCAAACATAACACACATAACATAACATGACATAACATGACATAACATAACATATTTTAGGTTTGTTTTAACCGTTTTTATTAGATTGTAGTGCATCAGGAATGGGAATGTCACCGTCCTGTTGTTGGTGTTTTTGCAGAGGCGGATGCAGGGCGTCTCAGGAGTCCTGGGTGTTTTCAACCTGTTGCAGCTGATCGTCTCAGCCACCGTCGCAGGTTACGCCTGTAACGCCACGTGCGACGACTATGGGCAGGTGTGTCGACCGGTGACGTGACAGCAGCTCATGAGAACATACAGCTACACAGTTCTCCGGTTCATTTTAGCTTTATGCAGAAGTGAACATAATTATCTGAAATACACGCATTTTGACTGGAGAAACATTACGTATTATCCATCGTGTGAGATCAGGTGGTGGGGGGTAGCAGCTCTGACTGGGGGATCCCCGTCCTTGGTCCGAGTTGGTTGTGCTCAAAACTGCCTCAACTGGCTCCTTTTTCATGGAAAGGACCATTTATTTTACTACACTTAAAAGGAAGCAAAGGTTTTCCATCATGGTTTGATACAGTTTGGTACAGTTTGGAATGGTATTGTCCAAGGTCCAACATTTACTTGCATTTACCCAGTGGTCGCAACAATGGACGACGACATGACAGACAACAACGGGTCCTCCATTGTTGTCTGGACCAAGTCTGAGTTTTTCTGTCACCCAATCAGCTGACTACCATGAGTGGAGCGTGTCTAACGCCACCTGGACCGCAACGTAACGTTTTCCCCAAAAGAATCCGAGTAATTTGCTACTTTATTTGGAACCAGAGTATTTTTGGTAGTATTCCCAATGGAAATGCAAAAAAAAAAATACGTACCACACTGTACCAAACCGAACCATTCCACTCGGGGGGGAACATGGCTCTCACCTCTCCTATCCGTCTACTTTAAAAATACACAAAAATAAGCTGGTGAATGCAAACTATCAATGAGACATGCAGGGAAGTCACAGTAACACTTTTATGTTAATCTGGATTATTTCATTAAAAAAGCAAACTCTAATTTTTAAATATCTGCGCTAACAATGTGTGTGTGTGTGTGTCTTTTCCAGACACCCTCAGTCATTGTTGTACCTGCACAATCTTTGTTGACCGGACAACCTTCTGCTCCCAACACTGACGAGGTCAGGCCAAATATCCTGTGTGTGTTAACGTTGTCAACACACACTCACAGACAACATGGCTGCCAGCAAAGACACATAAACACCTCAAAAAATCTACATCAGTTCACGCCTTGATGTCACTGTTGGACAGACTTTTCCAACAGGAAAGTGAAGTTTGTAAACCACTCACTCTCCCACACCAAAGTCCATAGAGAAAAGCAGTGATTTTAGCTCACAGGGACACAGGAGCTGCTGGTCTACTGCTGCCTCGTGTGGTCACTTTGTGTCACTGAGGTAAATCTGAACAATGGATTTTAAACACTGAAGTGACAAAATAGCACATTTGAGTTTACTGATGGAGGCAGCAGTGGATCAACAACTCCTGTGTTCCTGTGATGTAAAATCACTGATTTTCTCTATGGACTTTGGTGTGGGAGAGTTACAAACTTCAGTTTCCTGTTGGAAAAGTCTGTCTAACAGGGAGATAAAGATGTTGTGAAGATATCACACACTTAAACTGAAGGAGATTTTATCAGGTGAGCCTTTTGTTAAGTAGCTGAAACTGTTTTTTCTGTCCGTCTCCACTGGCAGCCATGTTTTCACTGAGAGTGAGCCCCTGTGTCGCTGCTTCTCAACATCTATTACCCTGAACTATCCCTTTACCTGCAGTAGAAGATTGTCACCTGTGTGTGTGGGTTTTGCAGATGCAGACCTTCAAAGGAGAAGCGAGCTCCATGTTTCCTCCTCAGCCTCCAGCGTACCACACTGTGGTCAACTGAAGACAGTGACCCGACGACACGACGAGCGACCGACTCTCCACACGAGCACCAGCCTGGAACCTTTTCATGCTTCCATGTACTAAAATCCACATAACGTTTCATATATTTTACTAACAAATTCCAAATCACACATATATAATCAACATGTTAGCACGAACGCACTTGTTTCCTCACTTGAACGCACTTGTTTCTGTTAAAAAACTGTGATATGTGGTTTCCGATTCTTAAATGTGAATGTTTCTTGGCTTTTCTGTGACAATAAACTGAATATCACCAAACAGATTTTGTGTGAGTCATCATTATTTTTCATTTGGGAAACAATGATTAACATTTTTTTTTTGACAATTTGACATTTTATGAACTGAAATAAATGACAGATTAATCTATATCTGAAATAATCATGAGTTTCATGATTGTACTAAGAGTGAATGTGTTACAGTGAAGCGGCTGACAAACATTTAAAAGCTGATTTTTTATAATTTCACAATGACCTGGTTAGTTGCGCACCTGTTACCACAAGGTGGCAGCAGCAGTAAATATTTGATGAGTGGACAGCACCTGTTTTTTTGGCAGAAGAAACCAAAGGTGTGAGTTTTCTTGAAGGCATCGTGTGCAGAGGTTTAAATAGCGCGACGCCACTGATCTGTGCTGGAAACCCAATTTGTTGTACGCATGTGCGAAGTGCTGCTACTTCCTGTAATATTTTGTTTTTTCTCTTGTTATTCTTATTCACATCAAGTTTTTTTTTGTCATAAAACAAGTGGGAGCAGGAAGTAGCTGCACATTTGCGTTTCCGGCACGGATCAGGAAGTGACACAGCAGGTGTGTTCTCAGAGGTCATGAAATTTACGACGCTCTTTGAATGCACCTCCAAGCTCAACACACTGTGGACCCGCATCAAATGAACTAGTGCTCTCACACGTCTCAGTGGACAAGACCAGAATGTCCAGAGTCCACAGGCTGTAAACTGTCCTACCAGCTGAAATGAGGATTCCCCAGTCGTTGACCTCTGTTGCGAGAACACGTGACGCGCACGCAGACAGGCGGCGTCTCGTCTAACCGACTCCTCTGAGCATCAGGTAGACGGCAGAGACGGTGATGGCGGCGGCGGTGTACGTAAACACCGCACTGAAAACAGTGTTTGTCCGTATTTGTTCTCCCAGCGTCCTCTGCGTCTCCTCCAAACGCATCACCGCCGCCGTCGCTGCCTCAGGCTCCTCCCACTGCTCCCCTCTCTCTGGTCCGGCTGGCTGCAGCTCACCAGCAGGAGGCGTAGCGTCCAGCAGCCTCTTCACTGCCGATAATTTCCCCTCGACTCGACACAGTCCCTGCTCCAGTTGGCCCAGCTGCGGCGGCAGCGACTCCAGGAGGGTCTGGGTCTTTTGACCGGACACGTGAAGGTCTCTTAAGGCTGACAGAGGCACAGCAGCCGAGTGTGAGGCAGGTTCAACCACAGCACTCGCTGTGGAGCTGCCACCCAGCGCCACCCTGAGGCTGTCGATAATGGTCTGCAGCTCGTCGTGCTGGGACCGGTGGTTTCCAGCCTGGACTCTGAGAGCCTCCTGCAGACTCTCTGGACCTTTCTGAGCCTCCAGCAGAAGGTTCTTCAGCTCCTGACGACAAAGAAAGTCAAGAGCAGCATTAAAGCACAGTGGTGTCGCAGGAGCTACGATGTGGACCATGTGTGGAAAACCAACATGGACCAGAAACTTATGGTGGAACAGTTTGGTTTGGTTCAGTACGGTACACATTGTTTTTACATGAGAAATAGCACCAAAATAACCAGCCCCAACCGTTTCCATTCTTTGGCACCCTTCCCTTTGGGCACCAGAGTAAAATGGTACGGTCCACCCAGTCAGCTGATTGGGCGACAGAAAAATGACAGGTTGTAAATATCAGGTGAAGTCGAGGCAAACGTCCACAGACTGTTCTTTGTTCTCAGTCAAAACGCAAGCCTGACCCAGGGCTTTACCATTCCAAACTGTACCGGACTGTACCAAACTGAACTGTACCATGACGGAAACACAGCATTAGGCTCTTTCCACAAGGAAGCAGGACTAAATTAACCATGTTTTTCTCTGTCGTTTTAAAACACTTTTCCATAAACATCTACACAAAACCCTTGTCAAAAATGACTCGGAACGCTGCAGTGCATATGCAAGACCTGTACGTGGCGCTGTAGTGCTGAGAAGACAATGTTGACCATGCACAATAAAACGTATACAATCACAGACTGAGGAAAGTGGACTGATTATTTATCTGCACGGAATTTTGTTTCCCCATGTTCAGATGAAAACGATAACACAAATGGGAGTTACTGATCCAGGTCTCGTGTGTTGAGCAGAGTCATGTTTGGGTTTGGGTGAGGTTTCAGATTGAAGGTTTGAGACCGGCTGGTCTGCGACCCCTCCTCACCCCTCCTCACCTGCAGTCGTACGCGGTTGATATAGGTCGACCCCATGACGCCGATCAGTGCTCCGAGCACCGAGCCGATGACGGACCAGTTCTTGGTTCGCTCCGCCCTCGTCCTCTCCTTCTCGTGGCTCTCTCTGACAGCAGCGGAAAACAGAGCAAACTTCTCCCTCTCCGAACTCTCTGCGTTCTCGTATGCTGTCCGGTTACGACGCTCCTCCTGGGGGCAGCAGAGAGCAACAGGGGTGGGCAGTTTACTGCCAAATCCAATATGTACAGATCTAAAATGATTTCTTTGGTACTTTAGAGGAATGTTTCCTAAACCTTCTATAAAGGGACTGTGGTTGCAAAGTTCCAGGACTTTTCTAAATTGAAAATTGAATTTCCAATAAACTGGAAAATATTGTAAATTTAAAGGTTGTGTACTTAAGAATTTAACCAAAGACTAAATAAAGTCAAGTCAGTCTTGATGATGATGACTGTTATGACAGTAACTATTACATCAACATGGATTAGCTGCTAGACCAGATATGCTAAATGTAAGCGAGCTAGCACTATTTCATTTAAGAGGCTAGCATGGTGCTAGCTAGCTGGAATGTGATACTGTTTCTTCTGATATACAGCAGTGGTACTGTTACTGCAACACTAGCAGCCGTGGTCCTAGCAGCAGGAAACACAAGCAGACAATTCTGAGACTAATTTTATCATCGATTTTTGTCATCAAAGTTTACTAATCTTTGCAGCCCTACTCCAGAAGTTCCACCCAACATCTTTTCTACAGTAGCATCCTGGGGAACAAGGTGGATTGTCTGTGGTTTACAGTATGACGGAGTCGTAGCTGGCGCTAACCTGTAGCAGTTTGTGTTCCAGCGTTGCCAGCTCCAGGTAGTGCGCCTCCTCCCTCGACACTCGGTCCAGCCGGTCTCGAACCTCCTTCAGTCTGACCTGCAGAGCCTCCAGGCCGGCGTGTGCCTCGCGCACTATCCCTCTGGCCACCATGAAGGCCGCCTCAGCCTGGAAGAGAGACTTCCTGTCATGTGGCAGCATAAACAGCTGTAAACGTCTGGCTTTTGTCAGCAATATTCACTCCCAGGTCAAATGGTCTTTATCTTCTCCAGACGTTCTGCACTGTAAACATGACATCGGGTGTTTTTATTTTAACAGTCTAGTTACGGCGTCTGTTGTGGAGGGAAAACAGTGACAGTGAAAACAGTGACAGTGAAAACTGACGTGAATTTGAAAAAGCCTATAGGGAGTTAAAAGTTACATGGATCAACCTCTACCCTGTTTGTGTTTTCCTTCTTATATTTATACTTCTGTGTACTTCGTCACTACTTGATCTGTTACGGGAAACCTGATTTGATAAGGTAACATAAAAATGTGTATCTTTTTAATTTATTTTTTTCAAAAATAATTACTAATTTTATTTCAAAGAATACTACTAAAAGTAAAGATAACATAAAAATGTGTATTTTATTTTGTAAGAATTACTACTAAAGGTTTAATATAACATTACTTTATTTTAAATCCCTTTACCTGACAGGAAGTAGCCACAATTTGCATGTGCGCAGGACAAATTGTGTAGTGACAAACGTGACAATCCCTACCTGTTGTAAACCAGTCCAAACCAGTACTTGGGACAGTGTGACACTATATTCCTAGATCTCCCTGTTTTGTCCTTTAATGTCCTGTTAAGAACTGCTATGTAATGAACACATTAATTTATCACAGAATATTCTAACGTTAAGTTATGTTAAAGACAAACATTAGCAGCAACTCAAGGATCCCAGCAACCACGTCCAACTACTCTAACTATTTGGCAGTCAGTCATAAGGTGGATTGATAGAACGGCTCATTATTTGGCAGTCAGTCACAAGGTGGATTTGAAGAAAGGCTCATTATTTGGCAGTCAGCCTCTCGGTGGATTTACAGAAAGGCTCATTATTTGGCAGTCAATCTAAAGGTGGATGAACAAATGTCTCACTATTTGGCAATCAGTCAGTCGGTGAATGTATGCAACAGCTCATTATTTGGCTATTTTAATAGCACCGCTGACAAATTTGTCTCACAGTAAATCATTCGTAGACATAGTACCATTTCAGTTTTCTGCGTGCACATGTTGCTACGCCGTTGGTGTGAGCAAAATATCATGTAGAGCGTTGTTATTGACCGGTAAAAACAGCTAACAATGTTAGCCTGACATGAATTGGTGTGCATGGTTTTTCCATCATCTCAATGGGAACACGATAAACTCAGGGTGACGTCACTCACACTTCAGACTTCCAATGCAATAAGGAACACAAGATACAAAAACCAATATGTGTATATACTGTATATATGGTAAAACTATTTACTTTAATGTGTAAGAAAGTTGAAGTGGTTTTTACTGTCCGCTGACCTCAGTGACCTTGGTCTGAGCCTCACGGACTTCATTGATCCCAACAAACTCCTCATACTTCTCCCACCAGTAATTGATGGTGGCGGTGGCTGCTTGACTCGACCTCTGACCCCACTGCTGCCCCAGCTCACCTGCATGCTGGAGAGAGGCGGAGTTTAAGGTTGGATGTGTGGTATTTTTTTTTATTTTATTTTTTTATGTGAAGTGCTGATTAGTGAGACGAGGGACCTCCTGTACCTTTAAGGCAGCTAGGGCGCGCTCCTTCACCACCTCACCTCCTCTCTTCCCATCAGGAGGTGCAGGGTTAGCTGGTGCTGGTGCTGGTGCTGGAGGAGAACCAGGCTGATGTGGAGCACTGTAGCTGCGGACCAGAGTAATTCTGCCAAACAGAGATCCAGACAGGGAGTGGCGGGAAAAGCAGCAGGAGCCATGAGTCCAGCGACAGATCTGAGCTCCTCTGTACCTGACACAGACAATAGTAATCATATATATATTTGGTATCAATGCTTTGCTTTCTTTCAGCTCAACAGGTCACGTGCTAGTGATCCACATATTTGATTTGGCAGAGATTTTTTTTTATATGACACAACTCCTGGTAATAATGATCATCACAGTACATTTATTTAAAAAGCACTTTTCAAAACAAGCTACAAGCTAAGTACAAAAGAATCACTGCAAAATAGTATATGATTGTCTTGCAATATATTATTATTACAGAATCGTATTGTGTTATATTTGTGGAGTGGACCATGTATCACAACATGTTTTACATATATGTAAAACTACAATTTTGTTGCATATTGGTTAAGTGAGTAATTAAAACAAGTTTTCTGATTTTCAGAAAATTAATATTTTCTGGTTTCTCCATATAACAAAGAAATAATTTAAACTGAATCATTTTGGTTTGTGGACAAAACAAGACATTTGAGAACATCATCATTTCCAGGTTTACAATTAATCAAATCAGTTATGAAAAATACTTAGTTGCAGCCAGAACCATAGCCTCGAGCAGGTAAAATGTTATCGCCAACAGACTGACTGCCAAATAATGATTAATTCTACAAACCCACCAACAGACTGACTGCCAAATAGTGAGACATTCTACAAACCCACCAACAGACTGACTGCCAAATAATAATTCTACAAACCCACCAACAGACTGACTGCCAAATAGTGAGACATTCTACAAACCCACCAACAGACTGACTGCCAAATAATGATTAATTCTACAAACCCACCAACAGACTGACCGCCAAATAATGATTAATTCTACAAACCCACCAACAGACTGACTGCCAAATAGTGAGACATTCTACAAATCCACTAACAGACTGACTGCCAAATAATGAGCAATTCTACAAACCCACCAACAGACTGACTGCCAAATAATGAGCAATTCTACAAACCCACCAATAGACTGACTGCCAAATAGTGAGCCATTCTATACATCCACCAAATGAGAGACTGCCAAATAGTGAGCCATTCTATACATCCACCAACCGACTGACTGGCAAAAAATTAAAACACATTAACCAGAATAATGATGGTTTGTGGACAAAACAAGACATTTGAGAACGTCATAATTTCCAGGTTTGACAAACACTGATCAACATTTTTTCAACATTTTCTGATATTTTATGGACCAAACAAGTATTTAATCCATCAAGAAAATACTTGACAGACTAACTGATTATGAAAATAATCAGCCCTAATAAAATGTATTACTATTCTTTAGTTTTAATGTGTCTTTGGTGCATTTATCATTTTTTTATACTTAAAGTATAAGTATTGGCTGTTTGTCTCTGTTGTGTTGTTCTCCAAATGCACTTTTGCCCAAGAATATTCCCTGTGTGGATAATAAAGTATATTTTGGCTGGTTAGAGTTTATTTAATTGGTATAAAACTAGATCATATAGTGTTGTGTGTTGATTAGTGGCCTGCAGAAGATTTTGCAGAATTTAAATTGAACTCCCAAAATAAGGAGTGGCTGGTGTGGATGTACAGTACCTCATTGAAAAAGGCGGTCAAAGATTCACTTTCAGAGCAGCTACGGAGTTAAAACCGTAATAAAACAGGCACCTGAGGGGACAACAATTTCAAACTGAACTTATCTAAATCACAGTGATTGATAAAATACAATGGCTACACATTTTTTCAATTTAAATTAGAATTTGTAGCAACACAATTAGCACATTGCAAAAACAAAAAACAATTGATAACTTTAACATTCTTTTCAAAAAAATGTAATATTTTTAATGTGGTTATACTCCATTATGTTTTAAATAGGCTGAGCAAAGTCAGGATATTATTAGTCGATAAATAATCAATTATTGAACTCCCTGTACACTATTGGACACTCACAAACAGTAACTGACACATAAAATAAATATCAAGACAGACTGCAGAAGACTAGATTTAGCGTGAATTACTTCTATCATATTATCCACTGTATAATAATAAAGTGTTGGCTCCTTTTCCTGTAGCCTTTAGCTCCATGTTGCTAACAGTTACATTGACCTTTACACTTGTAAATCACAACCTGTGCTACTCTCACAAATACAAAGCGTTTTCAAATAAACATACCTGGCTTACACGAGGTTGTCAAAGCAAAACAATCCACGAAGAAAATGTTTATGAACGGGGAACCTGCCTAGTTAGCATCTCAAATGAAACAAGTCACCACAACAGCCGGTTGACTTATCATTCAGGCGCAGAGTGGTATGACTACTTCCGGTTCAAACCTCCACCGGGGTCCTGACAGCGCGGATTGTAGTTGTTACTGTCAAACGTTTGGTAGATTTCTTCCCTTTCAGAGAAGCGTGACTGTGTTTCAACATGTCTGGCAGAGAAGGTAAGACGCTGCTCTATTCGTTGGCCAGTTTAAGATCCACAGAGGGTGTACGATATTAATTTGTTGGCGTAGTTAAACTCAGCGGAGCGTGTTTTACCGCGCCGGGGTCAGCTAGCTGCTAAGAGGCTAAGTAGAAGCTCGAAGCAGAGACACCTCTGTTTTCGTAAGTAAACCATATTAACCGTCTCCCGTCGGTAAATATGTACATAAAAACGCCAGTGTATTTAAAATATGGAGGCACATTTATCGCATTCATTTTTTTAACCGCTACACTTTTCTGATAGATATGAATATTTTCTGCGTTCTTTGCTCCATATAATAAAAAAAAAGGTTAATTCTGAATAAATTTGGTTTTGTGGACACAACAGGACATTTACGAACATCATTATTTGAATTTTTGGGAATGAATACTGATCGGAACACCGATCAGTTTTTTTTTTTTTTTTTTGACATTTTATAATCCAAATGATGATTAATTGTTTTATTTATTTGCTTATGCTTCCTCAAACGAAGCAAATGCAAACAAGAAATCCCACAATATGAATGAAAAGTAGCAGAAAGATGAATAATTGTATGTTATCTGCCTGTTACACAAGACTTAATTAAATAAATCACAAATACATAATAAAATAAGGCTGATGCAGCCTCTCATGTCCAACGACATTTACACTAAAGAGAGCAAAACTTAAACAAATATCGTTCTCTGAATGTGTTGGCTTTAATTCTCTGGTAAATCTAATGTTTATAGATTTTGTTTCTGTCGAGGTTTCTTGAATCATATTTTAAGGATCTCTGTTCCTTTTTAAGTCATGACTTTTTCGTTTTTGTAATATTGATAAGCATAATGTTTTGAGCTTTCTGCATGATTTGCAAAAAGTTATAATCAATTAATTCATGAAATTGAAAGTAATACTTTTAACAGAATGAATAATGGGTTGGATGAATCCTGTGATGATTAAGGCTCTTTTTAGTTAAATGAAACTGAATGGAAAATTGTTGTTAGTTGCAGCTACAGGGCAGTTTTACTCACCAACTAACTGAATACTTGTTCATTTACTGTCCACAGGAGGCAAAAAGAAGCCACTGAAGGCACCCAAGAAACAGACCAAGGATATGGATGAAGTAAGTGTCTTTCTTTACTCTCAGATTGTCCATTGAATATGTGAGATTATCATGATAATCTAGGACTGCAACGATTAGTTGACATTTTTGACAAAAAAAAAGGCTGATGAAAATTAGTCGCTGACGAATTTAGCCGTCGGGTCCTTCATCGTGCGCACCTGAACGTCATTTTTATACGATGTACCTGTCTCTGCTGGGAGTACACACTGGAAGACGACAGGTAAATATCAGAGCGACATGGCTGCTGCCAGTCTCACAACATCTCACCTGAAATTATCAACGGTATGGAAGTGAACCAAGGGAAAAAAATCATGTGTAAAATTTTCAAAGCTGAGTTTGCATATCACAGCAGCACGTCGGTCTGACATGATGTCATGTCATAATGTAGTTGGAACAAACACTGTACACACGGTTCACTTTTAGTCCTTGGATTTAAATTTTAAATAAAAAAAAATGTTTGTGTTTATCTTTTGTAGTTTCTTAACAACAGCAATACTTATTAAAATAATTATTTTTGAATCAAGTATTTTTATTGTTGTTGTTGTTTATTATTCTAGTGTTATTAGCACAATTAAAAAGCTTCTGTTGGCTAAAGAGAGCCACTGACTAACTGTGATTTATTATCCGATTCATCAAATAACCTGTGACCGGTCGACTCTCAGAATTGCCGTTAGTTGTAGCCCTTATATCTACAGAACACATGGTCACCAGTAAATAGTAGGAATGGCACAATACCTCTCTTTTTAGAGATACCGAAACACTTGTTTTAGATACTTCAAACTGTGACGCTGTTAACACGTTTTGTGCCACTTCAAAGACACAATTCTCTCACTGTGTAACAAATATTCTTCTCCCATAAAGTAGAAATAAACAGCCCGCAGCATGACTCAGCTAAAACTCACTTGTCCACAAAGCTGAGTCATGGGACAATGTTAAAATGTTCCCGCCAAAATAATTGCATTTCATGATTTGTTGGCGATGAAAATATGAAAAAATGTGTTTAAATAATTTAACCTTTTAGCTTCTTAGATAGGATACATGTCTTTCATATCATAATTCATCACAAGGAAAGATGTAGCTCCCATTTTGACACATTATAATATAAATCACAAGGACTTTATGCTGGTGAGTTTGATATTTAAATCACACATCCTGTATAAAAATAGGATTTAAAAATAACAATGGTCTAATTGACTTGATGCAACTTGCTGTATGGTTGTCTTCTGCCAAGCTGTGTTAAAAATGTGTGGTGAACAGAGTTCCTGTTGGTTGTAACCCAGTGTAACACGAGTTACTGTGTGTTTACAGGATGACATGGCCTTTAAGCAGAAGCAGAAAGAGGAACAGAAGGCTTTGGAAGCGATGAAGGCCAAAGCTTCAGGGAAAGGACCTTTAGGTAAGATCTCAACACAGGAAGATGAGAAATGTTCTGATTATAACAACCAGGGCTGGGCAATATATCCGTGTTATATCTGCATTTACAGCGCGACATGAGACTAAATACTGTCTTTGAATTTAGATATCGTCGTATCTACTAGGTCTGCGCTGGTTAGTGGTTAGACAGTTACTAAAAGACATTGTTCATAAAAATGGTCGAGCAAACGCCTTAAAGAATAGGAAACATCCAAAAAGTGCAAATACTAGGTGTGTCACGATTCTCAGTCTTTTAGTGCAGATGCTTCTGCCATTTTTAGACTAGTTTAGTTTACTCTAGGATTGGATTTATGTTATGATAACTAATTACATTTTTTAATTCCCATTTCGATTTGTCTAAATGGTGTCATGAGTGACATAATGTCCGCCATTTGTTTGCAGTGTACCTCACTGATAAATAGATAAATTCAAGTGCAATAGCAAAAATTCCAGGTTGGGACCCAGAAAATGTCGATCAGTGTTTGTCAAACCTGAAAATGATGATGTTCCCAAATGTCTTGTTTTTGTCCACAAACTAAAATTATTCAGTTTGAATGATTTCTTTGTTATTTGGAGCAAAGAAACCAGAAAATATTCACATTTAAGGCTCAGAAGAAGAAAAGAAGAAAAATCTAAAATCTTGTGAGTCAGCCTTGATCTTAAAGCTGGTACCGGTATTTATTGCTGTTGGAGGACTAAAAATCTTGTAAACTGTACAGACTGAGGACATTTTCAGAAAGTGAGGACATTTGTCTGGTCCTCACTTCTTTAAAGGGCTTTTTCAGGGTTAAGACCTGGTTGTAGGGTTAGAATAAGGCTTAGGTTATGGTTAGGGTCTTGGGGCTTGGGAATGCATTATGTCGATAAGGTTCCTTATTTTGATAGAAGTGCAAACATCTGTGTGTGTGGTTTTCCGCCAGCAGGGGGCAGTGGAGACAGCGCCCAATCTCCACACAAGAAGACATTTAACCGTCACAGTGACTCTGAAGCTGTTAAATTAAACATCCTGCCTAGTTGTGCTTTAAATCAATAACCAGGGCTTCAACAATTAATTGATTACTACATGAATCATTTACTATTTTGATACTTGATGAATCAGTTTGAGTGGTTTTTTTGTAATTAAATAACCAGATTTTTCAGCTTCTTAAATGTGAATATTTTCTGGTTTCTTTGCTCCATATAACAAAGAAATCATTCAAACTGAATCATAACAAATAAATTATTAAAACTAAAGGTATTTTTTTTACCGTTTCCTCTCTTTTCCCCTCCAGGTGGCAGTGGAATGAAGAAATCAGGCAAGAAATAAATCCTGAATGTGAAGATGTTTTAGTTTCCTCGGCCTCACTTGCGTGTCTCACTGAGGTGACCCCATGTTTGCTCCGCTCAACACAAACCTGTCAGACTTAACAGTGTTTAAGCTCCTCCCATTGTCATAAGGGGAAGAAAAAAAACGATTAAATATTTTGATTTAAGAAACGCAAAACATTTGTTGCCACTCAGATCTGGTTCACACGATACGTTAAGAAACAAACAAGGAAACCAAAACGTAAATCCAGTTCTTCGCCGTATCACGTTTTGTGTTTTCTTCTTCTGTTTTATTGTTTTATGGTAAAGAGGGAGATGTCAATAAAGTTTTTGTAATTACTAATTGTTTTTGAATTGTTTTTATTGGGATAGAACGGGTCAAGAGTCTTAACCAAACCATGTTAAAATAAAGATGATACTGTGGTAAAGCTGTGGCTCACAAGAGGGTTGTTGGTTTGATTCCCACTTGGCCTTTCTGTGTGGAGTTTACATTTACAGAGTCGGATCTAATCTCATGATCACAGGAGACACATTTTAATGCCAAGTCTTACTTGGTGCTGTCCACATGTGAGTGGATCGCAGGAGATGATTGGCTGAATAATGGCCCTGTGATTGGCTGCCGACCCGTGTCTCACCCAGTGTCAGCTGGGGATTGTCTTCAACTCCATCCAGCAACCCCTGACTAAATTCTGTAAACCACTCACTCTTCCACACCAAAGTCCATAGAGAAAATGAGTGATTTTAGCTCACAGGGACACAGGAGCTGCTGGTCTACTGCTGCCTCGTGTGGTCACTTTGTGTCACTGACTTAAATCTGAACAAAGGACTTCAAACATTGAAGTCACAGAATGACACATTTGAACTCAGTGATGGAGGCAGCAGTGGATCAACAACTCCTGTGTGCTGTGATGTGAAATCACTGATTTTCTCTATGGACTTTGGTGTGGGAGAGTGAGTGGTCAATAAAAGAGACAACCTGTTGTGTGTGTGTGTGGTTGTTGTTGTCGTTGTCGTTGCTGGCTGTGGAGTCCACATCACCTCCAGTCGACCAGTGGAAGTTCTTGTCATCGTGGACATGGATGTCCTGCCTCACGCTCCTGGAGACGTTCTGAAGACCGAGGAGGCAGCGAGGTACAAAGAAAACCTTATTTTCATATGTATGTGGATTTATTCTTACACCTGTGTGTGTGTGTGTGTGTGTGTGTGTGTGTGTGAGAAGTTGAACTCTTCAGTTTGCACTTTATCACTTAAACCTGAATAAGAATCGTTGATGGTTAAATGGTTGATTCACCCTCACTTCCATACCTTGCAAAGACATTAGCCTGATTGGATCTCCTCTTATTCTTCCCTTCTAATTGGTTCTCTTCCCAGTTCGTCCTGCCCTTTATTTTTATTTACATCTCATTTTCGTCTGCAGGGAAAAATGGCATCGGCGAACATTTTTCGTTAACAAAATGAACCCTTTGGGGTTTAGTTTAAAGTGAAACTTACAGTAAGCGCTAACTTTTACATGTGTTTTTGCTCCTCTATGACAGTAAACCAAATAAAGTGTATCTAACACTTATCATGCATTGCTTTTGGACAAAAGATATATTTGACGACATTATTTTTTTTAGGTTGGAGATCAATTATCGACAGATTTACTGATAATGGAAAAAATGGTGGTTCGCAGCTTTTAATGGGTGTAAAATGAACTTCAACATGGTTTGAACCCTTCAAGAGACCTGTGGTTTGGAATGAGACTCCAGACTTGGGTAAGTTGTGGTAATTTATTACTGCTTTAATTGCAGAAATAGATTCGGTCTGAAGTAAAACAACACAAACTGGATAGTGTTCATTTCTCTCACTTCCTCCAGTGATTCCGAGACGTGCTGCAGGGTTTCCACAGCACGGTAAAGGTACCGTGAAACTGTCGACTGGTTGTGGAACTGAAATGTTGAGGTACTGTGCGGTTTTGTCGCTCAGGGTTTAACCTTAATCTCCACAGTTCATCTTGGCCATTTTTCTTCGGAGGATCTGAATCCAGCTGGAGCTTCTCTCTCTCCAGAAGCAGGTTTTCTCTCTTCAGCTCCAGCAGATCCTGGTCCAGGGTCACGAGCCCAAGAGGTGCAGACTGAGGCTGCCACGGCTTTTCCACACCTGCACAAGAAAAACGTAAAGGAACAGTCAAATTTTTGTTTTTATGAGTGTCTGACTTTTAGTCAAAGCTGACAGTGCTGTGAAAATATGGCTGTCAGCAGAGACGCAAGGAAAAACTGATTTTAGCCACTTAACAAAAGACTCACCGAATAAAATCTACATCAGTTTCAGTCTACGATGTCTTAAGGATATGTTCGGATATGTTATCTCACTGTTAGACAGACTTTTCCAACAGGAAACTGAAGTTGGTCAACCACTCACTCTCCCACACCAAAGTCCATAGAGAAAATCAGTGATTTAAATATCACAGCACACAGAAGCTTTTAATCCACTGCTGCCTCCATCACTAAGTTCAAATGTCTTATTTTGTCACTTCAGTGTTTGAAATCCTTAGTTCAGATTGACCTCAGTGACACAAAGTGACCACACGAGGCAGCAGTAGACCAGCAGCTCCTGTGTCCCTGTGAGCTAAAATCACTCATTTTCTCTATGGACTTTGGTAATGGCAATATAATATATATCAGGTCAAATTAAATGTACTTCATATTCCTTATATACTATAGACTTAAACTGAGGTGAGTCCCTTATTAAGAGCTGGCAGCCATGTTTCCATTCAAAGTGTGCCTGCTATCTCAGACTTTGACAGCAGGTGGCGGTCTGCAGTGACTGTGTTTAATGCTTACATTAGTAGCATTCATTTTTTGGGATTCATTTGTTTGTGTTCACATCTGGCAATTGTGACTCCAAAGAGTAAATGTATGTTTTGACCATAAACGTAAATTCACCTTTTGCAGTATCAACTTCTCTCCCCTCTACTCTCCTGTGTCTCCTTTGGAGGAGGTTCTGGCTGGAGTTTCCGTGGGCCTTATCTTGCATGCAAAACAGCACCAAATGCACCTGCCTTTACACCAACCAGCCACAACAATAAAACAGGTAACTGGTTCAAATGTCACGGCAGAATAATGTACAGTGCAAAAGTGTCAGGGCAGCAGTAGCTTTGTCGTTTTCATTAATGTCATTAATTTTACGACTGAAAGTTGACCTCATATTGTTACAAGCTGTCAGTAAGTTTAATTCATATAATAACCATTTCTCAGTGGGCATTTGTCAACAAATTGCGCTTTTCCATTAAACAGTTCTAGCACGGCTTGGCATGGCTCGAATCTACTTTTTCGAATCTGTTTTTTTCCCCCTTTCCATCAGTGAGAGAACCTGGTACCTGGTTCTTTTTTTAGTCCCTGCTCTGATACTAACATGTGACGTGGACAGACTGCCGGCCACTGATTGGTCAGAGAGCGTCGTCACTGGAAGAGTCACGAGCGCGAACAATGTTGAACTGTAGATGAGTTAAAAAGACTTGAAAATAATCCTGAAAACATGCGTTAATCTGCAACATTTAACAAGGACATTTGTAAAATGTCCATATTTAACAGAGGAGTCTGGTGTATTTAGCGACAGCACTGCTGAAAGACGGAGATGGTGAGCCCAATCACAAGCCGTTCAGCCGTATTTCACTTCAGTGACTGTGTCAGACGGAGTCAGGAAGTACTGAACCATTCAGTGAACTCATCTGTTTAGAAAAGTGAGGAAAAAGAAAACGGCTGCTTTGATCGTCACGTGTTTGTGTTTGTGTGTCGTCACGGCTGTTTCTATGACGACCACGTCGAAGAGGAGGAGCTATGACGTCATGGAAAACCATGTGTCTGATACCAAACCGAGTAGAGCCAAGCCGTGCTGGAACTGAATAATGGAAGCCTGAGTTTCATTTGGGTCCAGTTTTTTTTTTCACAAACATCACTCCCAGTCCTGGTTTCCGAGTTCCGATGTAAATGGAACGCTGCATTAATGACACTTGTTTTCTGAAAAACTTAAATTATTATGTATACACTTTATTTAGACTTTATTATATACAAAAGTTTATCGCTGCCACGTAAACAGATCTGTATCATGTTATAACGGGATGAGTTTGTTAGAATAAACTATTGTATGTCGTTATTCTAACACCATATATTTAGTTAAAACAACATGCGCATCATACGCGAAAAAGGTCCTTTTTTTATTTGCTAACGTCATACGAATATCGTTCTTACCTTATAACGTAATAAGTTCATTGTCTTAACCAAAGATATGTATGTATCGCATTAACAAATACAAACATATTATAACGCAAATACATAACAACATAAGGTAAAACAAAACACGTCTGGTGTGATAACGTGATAATCCATGACGTCACACACGACACGACTTTCACATGGGGTTGGATTTGTCTCATAAATGTCTGTAAACTCACACAGCGTGATCTACAAATGATGCTTCATTTACACACGTGTTCTGTTATAACACACCAATATAAAAGTCCTATTTGTAACTTGTATTTTGAGACATTCCTGAGGCATACCGTTTGCTAACCAGTAGATGGCGCTGTTGTTCGTGCGCTGATGGTTTCGACCGCTGCTGTATAACTCCACCCTTCCACACGGAAGCGTCATTTGGACGAGTTTGTGATTATGTTGATGGATTGTCTTCAATAGTTAATTCTCTCACATAATTATGATGGGATGTAACATATCTACAGTACGTGGCTAACAGCTAGGGAACATTAGCTAATAGCTATCAATACTAACTTTAGCGATAATTTATATGAAGGCTGAACGGTTGTAATAATATCCAACAACACTGCCATCTACTGGCCAGAATGTCTCAAAATGCGAGTTACAAATAGGAACGTTATAATTGTGGATGGAAGAACACGTGTTCCACATACGTTAGAACTAGTCACCTGTTTAATATCGATGACCGATTGGCCATGTAACAGAAAATGTCAAAGTTATTAATGAGACGTGAAAATGAAAGTGTTACCATTGTCTTCATCTGTGTCGTTTATGGACTTCAGCTCCACCTCCACGGGATAATGGTCACTCACTTTCAGAGCCTGAAAGGTGAACAGTTCGAATTTCACTGACAATCTGATGTAGAGATGCAACTCACAATTACTTTCATTATCCATGAATCGGACAGTTGGTTTCTCCATCAGATGTCAGAAAAGGTTGATCAGTTGTTTGTCAAACCTGGAAATGATGATGTTCTCAAATGTCAAACAAAATGATTCTGTTTGAATGATTTCTTTGTGTTATGGAGCAAAGAAACCAAAACATTTAAGAAGCTGAGAAATCTGAGAGCTTGTTGTAGAAAACACAATACAGAGTTAAAAACACAAAGTATTCTGAACAAATGTGTTTATGGTGCAGCAAAGATGTGCAGATGTTTAGATTTTAGCAGAAATTGGTTCAAATTTAGTATAATTTAAAAAGTTTTGTAAAAGGAATCTTATCTTATCTGCATGATTAGTTGTTTGGTCCATAAAATGTCAAAATATATATACAGCGACAAAATGATTCAGTTGGAATGATTTCTTTGTTATATGGAGCAAAGAAACCAAAAAAAATCACATTTAAAAAGTTGAAAAATCAGAATCGCCAACAAAATAGTTGGCGATTAGTTAACTAATAATCGAGGAACCATTTCAGCCCTTCACAAATCCTAAACACTGCTGGGTACATTTTTTTATCCCCAACAAATTCAACTGTTTCAAGCACCACTGGATGGCGCTGTGGAGCAGGACGTCATGACGTCAGTGTGTACGTGTGAACGGAGGTGTGACCTGCTCCTCAGTGAGTCCGTACGCCTTCTGGAAGTTGAAGGGTTTGGCAGAGTTTGGTACGATCGCCTGAAGCACGTCGTCTCCGTACACCACAATCCTGAACAGACGAGAGTCGGGCTCTTTCAGATGTACACAAAATAAACACCCAACAAGGAAATATCCACGCAAAAACAAAATCTAAACAAAAGCAGACATGTTAAGACCACCTATATGCACCTATATGCAGTATCTGTCTGTTTACTCAGTAATTTGGCTTTATTAATCTTTTTCTTCTTATTATTTTTTATTAATATCCCATTGAGATAAAAAAAACATGCAAAACATTTTATATTCAACAGACTGATAGTGAAGCGATTATGTTATCTAGCTCTTTCAAACAAATTACAATAATTTCTTTAAGCCTTCATTTCTTATTAAAGAAAATGTTAATTTAGATTCTACTTTGTCAGTTAATGTGTGCTATTCTCAGTGGTAGGTGTGTCTCAGGAGCTCCGCCTACAGGACATGAAGTGAAGTGTATGGAAGTGTTTCGAAGTGTGTGAGGGGCTTAAATCAGTGGGACGCATAAAAACTTCATCAGCTTAATCCCACAGCATCTTAAGTACATGTTCACGTCTTTATCTCACTGTTAGACAGACTTTTCCAACAGGAAAGTGAAGTTTGTAAACCACTCACTCTCCCACACCAAAGTCCATAGAGAAAATCAGTGATTTTAGCTCACAGGGACACAGGAGTTGTTGATCCACTGCTGCCTCCATCAGTAAGTTCAAATGTTTTATTTTGTGAATTCGGCATTCAAAATCCTTTATTTAGAATGACACAAAGTGACCACACGAGGCAGCAGTAGACCAGCAGCTCCTGTGAGCTAAAATCACTGATTTTCTCTATGGACTTTGGTGTGGGAGAGTGAGTGGTTTACAAACTTCAATTTCCTGTTGGAAAAGTCTGTCTGACAGTGAGATAAAGACCAGAACATATTCTGGATATTATAGACCTAAACTGACATAGATTTTATTAGCTCTTTTGTTTCTATGTAATATGACTATGTAAGAAAAAAAGAAAAAAAAAACTATAAAACTTTAATTTTAGAAAAAAAAAATTATTTTCCTAAACAATTATTCAAGATGTGTTTAAAGGAAAATCATGGAAAATAAATTAATAATAGTTAGTTCATTCATTTTGTGACTGGTGTAATTTTCTGGCTTTTTAAAAGGAGATGTTTATGGATTTGTTTACTCACGACTATTTCTATTTTCCACCAGGTGCTGATGTGTGAGTATTACCTGTCGTATGTGTGGTTGTTGCCGGTGCTGGCTGTGGTGTCAACATCATCACTAATCAGCCAGTGAAAGTTCTTGTCGTTACGGATTCGGATGCCCTTCATCGCGCTTTTGGAGACATACGAGCCGTCGGCATTGAAGTCGCCCAGGATCATGACGTTCTGGAGACAGAGGAGGCCTTTATGGTTTCATCCACTTAACCATCGATAAACCACTCACTCTCCCACACCAAAGTCCATAGAGAAAATCAGTGATTTTAGCTCACAGGGACACAGGAGCTGCTGGTCTACTGCTGCCTCATGTGGTCACTTTGTGTCACTGATTTAAATCTAAAGCAAGGATTTTAAATGCCGAATTGACAAAATAAGACATTTGAACTTAGTGATGGAGGCAGCAGTGGATCAACAACTCCTGTGTGCTGTGATGTAAAATCACTGATTTTCTCTATGGACTTTGGTGTGGGAGAGTGAGTGTCAGTCTCAGGCTAGTTTTCAGTGATGGCAACACACTGTGTGAGCCCACGGTACAGTCGGCATCATATATGTAACGACCATGTATCAAAAATCCTCTAATACTAAACTACTATGCTTAATTCAACAAGTTCTGTATTTTATTTTTTTAACCAAAACTTTTACGCAACACTGACATTTCCACCTGTGTTTTCATCACTCACTCATTCTCACACACAGGGGGCGCTGGTGCCACTCCCACCTGACATTACTATTAGTAAAATAATTTTTTACATGGTACGCTGTAGTTCAGCCCACTTTGTAAACATTGATTTGATGTACATACAGTATATTTGGATTATTTTACTCTATGTCTTATTTAATAACATGAAGGGAGCAGCGCTCATGATCAGTACTGCAACAAGCTACTGGGGGGGGGGATAAGATATAGCTTCACTTTCATGGAGTGGTCATGTTGTTCAACTTCATTCTGTAATCTGTGCTGTCATTAATGATGATGTCACGTCTCACATCAGTTCGCCATTGTTTCTTAACGTGCAGGAAAACATCGTAGAGCTCGTCCAGCTCCTTCTCCGAGTCTTCTGGTTTGGTGTGAACGGGGATCAGCACAAGGTCCTTCAGCACTGTGGTACAAACACACACACACACACACACACTTCCACTCAGTGAGACACGTCTGACCTAACAGTAACTCAAACAGAGAAATGTGGTGGTATTTTCACTGATGTTTCCACCTGTATTGAGACATCTGAACCGCAGAATGTAAGGGTCTCTGGCAAAGACGTCTCCTCCCTCTGTCAGCTCGTTGTCAAACTGATATGAGGCCACGAGATCAACCATGTCGTCCCTACAACCGTGATACATGTACACACATGAATGCAGTTTATACCCGTTTATACCCGCTGTGCTGTTTGGATTTTGACAATAGAGTCTCAGTGCTCACTCTGTCTGTCTGAAGGCTGCAGGTCAACACTCACCTGTACAGGAACATGAACTGTTCCTTGTAACGTGTTCGTCCCAGACGACTGCTGATGGTCAGAGTGTAGTGATGCTTCCTGTTGTGTCTGACACACACACACACACACACACACACATTGTTACATTAAACACCTTCAAAGACAAAACAACTGTTTTTCTAATTTATGTACAGGAAGAATTATCACGTTTTACCTCACAATAGCACAATTTACAACAACCAGCAACAACTAACAACCAGTAACAACCAATCAGCAACAACAAACCAACAGTAACAACCAGTAACAACCAACCAGCAACAACTAACAACCAGTAACAACTAGTAACAACCAACCAGCAACAACTAACCAACAGTAACAACCAACCAGCAACAAGTAACCAACAGTAACAACCAGTAACAACCAACCAGCAACAACTAACCAACAGTAACAATCAGTAACAACCAATCAGCAACAACAAACCAACAGTAACAACCAGCAACAACTAACAACCAGTAACAACCAACCAGCAACAACTAACCAACAGTAACAACCAACCAGCAACAACTAACCAACAGTAACAACCAGTAACAACCAACCATCACTAATGTAACTCACTTGTTCAGAGCATCGAGGAAGGTTTTTACAGCTTCTCCACTGACGTCAACAACTTCCAGAACCAAGATGATGTCATAACGAGACACGATCTGAGGGAGAGAGAGAGAGACAGAGAGAGAGAGAGACAGAAAGTGTCACCATATTGTTAATGATGAATCAGAACGTCAAGTTTTCTTTATTTATTTGAATATGACGTGTGTGTGTGTTTACCTTGGTCAGTATGTTGAGAACTTCAGGGTCAGAGACTTTGTTCCTTCCGAACTTCTGAATGTTGAAAGATGCGACTTTCATGTCGTCTGGAGAGAGAGTCAGACAGAGAGAGAGACAGACAGACAGACAGAGAAAGACAGAGAAAGACATGTCAGAAATTCAGCAGAAACATGATCAGTATTTGACTGAGCTCTGTGTGTGTGTGTGTGTGTGTGTGTGCGTCTGACCTACATTAGCATCTCACACGTTACTCATTTTTTACATTTTTTATTCTTTTCATCAGTATTTTATCTACTCGTATATAATTCAGTCGATGGATTTAATCTAGTTTTGTTGCAGCTTGTTTTGTTTGTTTGTGACAAAACAAGCTGCAACAAAATGTTTAATTATGTGCATATTAAATCCACGATGCTGTTAAATTCAGTCCATGTGTGACAGTTTGGTGGCAGTTTTCCAAATCCTTCTCATATTGAGCTTAAAAGAGGCAGTTTCAGGACAAAAGAACCAGCTTGTATGAACTCGTTCAGACAGGTTTGAAGTGACTCCGCCCACTGAAACCTCCTCTACATCAACAACGTTCCATGTAAATGTTCTTTTGTGTCTTCTGTTTATGTTTGAAGGACAAGTTTGCGCTCGTAGAAGACGCAGAAGACAAACTGAGACGCAGTCTGTCAGTTTAAATTTACATCTGCAGCTCAAATGGAACTCAAACACATCAATAAGAAAAGAGGCTGATTTATTGCCCAGAATATCAGTTTAGAAGCAACAAAAACATGATTCTAAAATGTATTTTATAGCTCTTTTATTCAAGCACGACCCCCATGTCATTATGTCACCATGAACCTGCAACGTTTAATCAATTTTAAAATGAAATGTAGGCTATTATTATTTGAGTGTTTTTTTTAAAAAATAATTAAAAATCAGTTTCTGTGATTTTTCAGCTTCTTAAATGTGAATATTTTCTCGTTTCTTTGCTCCAAATAACAAAGAGAAATTATTCAAACTGAATCATTATAGTTTGGACAAATCAAGACATTTGAGGAAAAGGAATTAAGGAAATAATCAAAAGATGAATGTTAATATTGTGATGAAATAAAATTATGAAATTGTGAGATCAGAATATTCAAAATAATGAGATTAAAAAAGTCACAATCATGACATTTTCTGAACCAAAAGAAGCAAACGATTAATCGAGAAAATTATGAAAAATGAATTGATGATGAAAATCACCTTTCTCTCTCTGCAGGAACAGTGACTATTTTAAATAAAATTACATTGTGTATTATTTATCATGTATTATGAACAACAAAGCTCTTATTTTTGACAAAACACAGGAAATAGATTTTTTTTCTTTAAAAAAAAAAAGAAAAATAGTTTCACTGATAGAATTAAAATAAAATAGTTTTTCCTTCATGTTTCGCTAACAGTAGATCAAATATCTGACACAGTCACCTTAATAGTCTTCTGCTGACAGACAAAACAGATTATTTAAGGTAGTGATCGTTAAATTAGCCAGTAATGACTGTAGCTGTTGTTCATGCTAAGGCTCGTCTGCCCCGCCCCCGCTCTTCCCTGATTGGCTGCTGCTCTCTCTGTGTATGTGTGTGTGTGTGGAAGTTGTCCAGCCAGTTTGATCAGTAGATAATCCAGCTGATAAACAGCAGCAGATAGTAACTGACTGATTGAATTATCCTTTCATTGTTTACATGTCGTCTATAAAAAGTGCTGAGCAACGAAAACTACATTTTTTTTGTAATACCATCAGTATTATCAAAGAAAATGTAGTTTTTCACTTTAAAATGTACAGTTAAAACAGTGACATTTTTTGTAAAATTACATTTTGGTATATACCCCCAAATCCCCCTCCCCCCCATATTTTTATATGGTTTCATGAAATTTTCACAAATATGGTTGGACTACACACCGATTGAAGGTTAAAATTCTTGTTTTTCACTTTAAAACATACGGTAGAAAAATTCTTAGTGATTTGTTTTATAATGCATCATTTTGTAAAAACATTTTTTCAGTATTTTGTAAAATTACATTTTGGTATATACCCCCAAATCCCCCTCCCCCCCCATATTTTTATATGGTTTCATGAAATTTTCACAAATATGGTTGGACTACACACTGATTGAAGGTTAAAATTCTTGTTTTTCACTTTAAAACATACGGTAGAAAAATTCTTAGTGATTTGTTTTATAATGCATCATTTTGTAAAAACATTTTTTCAGTAACAAGTATTTTCAGTAATATTTCTAACATTAATTTGTTTCTCTGTGGTTTCATAAAATGTTCACATTTTGAACCACTGAGGGAAGCAGTGAAAAAGCATTACAACATTTTGTAATTTTTGTTTTGCTAGTATTTTTTTCAATATTATTTCTAACATTAGTTTCTGTTTCTGTGCGGTTTCATAAAATTTTCAAAAAATATGGACAAATATGGTTGGACCACACACTGAGGCAAATTTCAAATTTCTTGTTTTTCACATTAAAACATACAATAAAACATAAAAATAACATTAGTTTGTCTGTTTCTGTGTGGTTTCATAAAATTTCCAAAAATATGGTCAAATGTGATTAGACCAGACACTAAAGGAAGGTTAAAATTCTTGTTTTTCACTTTAAAACGTACAGTGAAAAACATTACAACATTTTGTAATTTTTTTTTCTAACGTAAGTATTTTTTCAATATTATATTTAACATTAGTTTATCTGTGTGGTTCTATAAAATATTCAACAAAAATATGGACAAACTGAGGGAGGTGATTTTACACCAAATTTTATTTATTTTTTTGCTAACATATGTGTTTTTCAACAATATTTCTAAGATTAGTTTGTTTATTTCCTCTGTTTCCATATGGGTTCATAAAATTTTCATCAATATGGACAAATGTGGTAAACATGTAACTGTAACAGACAAAGAAATCTGTCTTTACGGGTCCATAAGAGGACGGGATGGACTATTTTCCAACACAACAGTCTTTACTTAACTAAGTTATGTAGGATAAATAAAGGATACTTTTATAATGGGCTTCCATATTTTTAAAATACAGATATTTAGTTGCCAGAGCGACTGCCCATTTACATTTATCAACCCTTTAAAAAAACAAATCCAAAGCCTATTATTGTTTTACATTCATTTCAATAAATTCCTGAATCACAGTCATTTTGTTCCTAAAACATAAACATGACAGTAAATGTTTCTTTTGTCTCATGTCTAATGTAAGGAGACACTTTGAACAGAGGAACAGTCTGTAAACACAACAACACAACAGAGTTGTTAAAGGTATGTTCTGCTAAAAATAACCCTCCCTCACGTGTGTGTGTGTGTGTGTGTGTGTGAGACTCACCTGTGATGATGTTTCACCTGCACAGACTGACGATGAGAAAAGCCTCAGGAATTCAGCTCCAGAACAGAAACGCAGAGAGACGCGACAGGAGACGGTGGTTCCTCCCGTGCAGGAGAACCAGAACCTTCTGTGCTGCTGGGCTCAGGTTCAAAGGTCACACGGGTCTTACCCTCAGCTGCTGAAGACAGTTGAAAACAACTGTGTGAACTTCACAGCGACGGCTCTTGAGTTTCCGGCCACTGCCTGAAGCAGAGTGTTTTTTTGCAGAGGTCTGACCACAGGGCGACATGATTGGTCGAGAGCCAAAAAGCAGCAGGGGCTGAGCAGAGAAGACCCCGCCCCCCCCATCATGTTTTCCTGTTCTGTGTGTGTGTGTGTGCTCATTTCCTCTTTAGGACCTTTTCTGTCATAAACACTGACCTTGTCAAGACCGGTAGTCCTCATGGAGACTAAAACCTGGTCCTAATGAGGCAGAACCTCATATCTGAGGAACTGGTTTAAGTTAAGATGTGACTTGTGGTTTGCTTAAAGTTTGGAATTAATTTTTTGTTAGCTGTATAAACCTGTGTGTGTGTGTGAAAGGATATTTTCTTCTCATGCTCATTTGAGCATTACAGAGAGAGAGTGTGTGTGTGTGTGTGTGTGTGTAGCTGGTCTTCCTCATGTTGTGGGGACCTAAATGTGTCTCCACACTCACATTATGGGGACTTGTCTTCCTTATGGGGACAAAAATCAAGTCCCCATAACGTAAATGACTCCATTTTAAGGTGAAGACATGTTTTCAAGTTAGTCTTTTTGGGGACATTTTGTCTGGTCCTCACTACTACTGTTTTTTTCAGGTTTAAGACCTGGTTTTAGGGTTAGAATCGGATTTAGATTAGGGTTAGGCATTTAGTTTTGCTTGGTCATGGGTTAGGGAATGTATTGTGTCCATGTGTCCTCAGCAAGATATAAAAAATGTGTGTGTGTGTGTGTGTGTGTGTGTGTGT
>JAFBJR010000090.1:479634-516767 GCA_016785285.1 Brachirus orientalis
AGTTAGGCTGAGGTTAGGGTTAGGTTAAGGTAAAAAGTCAATTATGATAAGAAGTTGAAATTATGAAATATAACTTCATAATTATGAGATAAAATTTTGAAATGTGTGTACATGTGTGTGTACATGTGTGTGTACATGTGTGTACATATGTGTGTACATGTGTGTTTACATATGTGTGTGTACATGTGTGTACATATGTGTGTACATATGTGTGTGTACATGTGTGTACATATGTGTGTACATGTGTGTACATATGTGTTTACATATGTGTGTGTACATGTGTGTACATATGTGTGTACATATGTGTGTGTACATGTGTGTACATATGTGTGTGTACATGTGTGTACATATGTGTGTACATGTGTGTGTACATGTGTGTACATGTGTGTTTACATATGTGTGTACATGTGTGTGTACATGTGTGTGTACATGTGTGTACATATGTGTGTACATGTGTGTACATATGTGTGTACATGTGTGTGTACATATGTGTGTACATATGTGTTTACATGTGTGTGTACATGTGTGTGTACATGTGTGTGTACATATGTGTTTACATATGTGTTTACATATGTGTGTACATGTGTGTACATGTGTGTACATGTGTGTGTACATGTGTGTGTACATGTGTGTACATGTGTGTACATGTGTGTGTACATGTGTGTACATGTGTGTGTACATGTGTGTGTACATGTGTGTACATGTGTGTGTACATGTGTGTACATTAAACCCAAATGCAAAAGAAGAATAAATAAAATTAAATAAAAAAACATAAAAATAACAATACAAAATGAAATATAATTTGATATAATTATGGATATTTCATTTAATTAAATAAAAAAGATGTAAGTAACTTTAACATGTATAATAAAGAGAAGAGTTATGAATCCTAAACAGGTTTATTTGACCTGGTCACACCTGTGTTAGTTCTAATATTTAACATCCAAAATTATCTGCTGGGAATAATTAATGAATATAGAGTCGACTGCATTGGTTAGTGGACTTGCATATATGATGTTGTTGTTAACATATTGTTTTAGAAATAATGTTTTATTATATATGTTGTTCAGATCATAAATCTGTGAGGAGATAAGTTATATTTGTAAAATAATAACTGTTTGTTTGTCTTATCCACGTTTCTCTCAGCCTGTGATACATCACACACCAGTGTCATCTACATTTACTCCAGTATTACATGAATTAAAAAAAAAAAAAAAAAAAATTAAAGTAATAAAGTAATAAAAGTAATAAATAATCACAAAACTGATAAACTGGTACAACAACAACTAATAATAATACTTTTAGTTCTAAATAAAATATATTTTAGATAAATATCTAAATATTTAGATTTATTTTACATCAAATATGTTTACATTTATGAGATTTTTAGGATGTTTTGGCTGATTAGGGCTTAAATCAACAGTCAGACTTCAAGGAACAGAAGTTCCTGAACTGTAGATGGCAGCATGTAAGCACTCGGTGTGCAGCCTGCCGGAATTTATTAGGAGAGGAAGAAAAGGAACGCGCTCACCCAGCTCCACCCTCCGTCGGCTGGACCGTCTCTTTTCACGTACTGTAGCGCATGACTTCCGTCTCCTCCGTCGGCTGCGCACTTGAGAGCATCCAGCCTCTGAATTGGGACACAGCTATAATCCTCCAACTGCATGTTCTCAGGAAGTAACGGAAACTGACTTTGGAGGCAAATGTTTGTGTGAGCCTCAACCGGAGGAAAAGGTCGGACGAGGAGAGACATGGATATTTGCATTTCACATTTTCATCCTACAATGTGACAGCTGTTGGCGAGTTTGGAGAAACTACTTATTTTATTATTTATTTTCATCACCATGTTGAAGTACAATCTGGTTTTATGTTTGATCCTCGCGGTTGTTTGGTGGATCAGCGGGGAGCCGCAAACTATTTCTTCTGTGGCGGTGCACTTTAACGCCACACCGTCATCTATCATTAGTGATCATGAGGGGAAGAATGTGACAGATGTTCCGGCGGTGAGGTCCCGCAGCTCATCCCTCATGACGCACCTGCCTGCGCTGAAGAACATCGTGCTCTTCATTTGCGTGCTAACAGCTGCTCTCATCACATGCCTGCTCGTCAGAGTGGTGAGGTAAACACATGACTAATAATGTCATCATTAATAATAATAATAATAATCGTCACCAGCCTGGTAAAAATGCAGTGACGTCACGGCTTCCGTATGAACGCGTCGCTCTGTCGTGTATCTGGTAAACGAATTCGTAAGGAACAAGGTCGTTGTGTTTGGTTCCATGTGACGCTGGAAGCTAAAAGGAAAAAGTCTGGACCAACTGTTATCATAGAGATTTTTTTTTTCAACTTTATTTAAAGAAACAAAAACATGAACAATGACAAAACTCATTCTACAACATACATTTTTATCAGTATAAAGATTCTCACCTCCATATAACAAATAGATGTAGTATACAAATTAAAATGTATAAATTAAAAGGAACATAAAATAAATAATAAAACCAAATAAATAAAAATCTAAGGATATGTAAGTGCAAACAAAATAAGTACAAGGGGTTCAGGATAAGTTAAGTTCTGCTATATAATTATACAATTTAATTGCCTGGGGATTGTCTATTAGTTTCAGACATCTTTGTAATAAAGAAATTTCATTTTTGAGAGCAAACCATGAGGGAGGGGACTTAGCATACCGACACTTATGTATGTAATGTTTTGTGATAATAATGGGATTATTCACTAAAAATTCTATTTTTTTATCCTTGGTGATCACACCTATTTAAATATTTTCAAAGGACCAAAAGTCTATGTTTGTGCAGCTGGACGATATCAGATTGTGGAGAGATTCCCATAATTTTTTAACCGTCTCACATTCATGAAACAGGTGTTCTGTTGTTTCCAGACTCGTTTTACAGATATAACAGTTTTCTACCACTAATTTAAACCTTCTTTTCATAAATTCATTGGAGGGATAAATGTTGTTTATAGTTTTAAAATGAACTTCTTTATACTTTGGAGGAATCGGGAATTTTAAGTACTTTGTTCAAATAATTGATATATCAGACTTTTTGTAATCTTTAAGGATAAGAGAACTTTTTGTTATACCTGGATATAAAGTGTTTACTCATTTCTGCCTTAAAAATTTATTATTACATTTTTCACTTACGAGGTCCAGATCATCTATTTTAACTTTATGTAAATTTGGAGTTGGAATGTTCGAGATATTATTCTTTATCAATTGGATAAGGACTTTAGGAAGACCAGAACAAGACGTAACCTCACGCAACAATTGTTTTGGCGTGTCCGGTGGCTCTGTCTGAGTCTGTTTACAGCGCCACACGTAGGCGTGGCATATGTATTACATCGATTTCACCGTGTGTTCCGTTCCCATCTTTACGCGACGCCCATTTCCACAGCAGCCAGAACAGTGTCTGATGATGATGATGGTGATGATGATGATGATGATGACGTAATCAGCTGTGTATTTGTCTTCAGCCTATTGTGTTCAAAGGGCAAAATAAGTTTTCTTAAAGCCACTTAGCAAAAACATAACCTTATAAAACCTACACCATCTTAGGTCTTTGACAGTTTACCTTAATAAATAATATATTTTACTGATTTATCTCAGTACAACAGCTTATTTACAGCAGGAACCTGAAGTTTATAAACCACTCACTCTCCCACACCAAAGTCCATAGAGAAAATCAGTGATTTTAGCTCACAGGGACACAGGAGCTGCTGGTCTACTGCTGCCTCGTGTGGTCACTTTGTGTCACTGAGGTCAATCTGAACAAAGGGTTTTAAGGGCTGAACTGACAAAATAAGACATTTTAACTTACTGATGGAGGCAGCAGTGGATCAACAACTCCTGTGTGCTGTGATGTAAAATCACTGATTTTCTCTATGGACTTTGGTGTGGTGTGTTGAAAAACATATTTTAGCCTCTTAATAAAAGAGTCAGCTGATAAAATCTACATCAGTTTAACTCTACAATATCTTCACAACATGTTCACATCTTTATCTCACTGTTAGACAGACTTTTTCGACCAGAAAACGGAAGTTTGTAAACCACTCACTCTCCCACACCAAAGTCCATAGAGAAAACCAGTGATTTTAGCTCACAGGGACACAGGAGTTGTTGATCCACTGCTGCCTCCATCACTAAGTTCAAATGTCTTATTTTGTCAATTCAGCCCTTAAAACCCTTTGTTCACATTTACCTCAGTGACACAAAGTGACCACACGAGGCAGCAGTAGACCAGCAGCTCCTGTGTCCCTGTGAGCTAAAATCACTGATTTTCTCTATGGACTTTGGTGTGGAAGAGTGAGTGGTTTACAAACTTCAGTTTCAATTTCCAGCTGGAAAAAAAGCTGTTTTACTGTGAGATAAATCAGCAAAAATATATTATTTATTTATCTATCCTGTCATAAACTTGAGATGGTGTAGGTTATATAAGGTTAGGCTTTTGTTAAGAGGCTTTAAAAAAAGTCAGCCATGTTTTCACTAACACATGAACCTAATGTCACCACACAACAGCTTTATGTACCAAACACGCTTAAAAACCCCCCCAACTATCTCATTAATGTTAACTCTGTCTCTCATTTGTTTGTGTTTTGTCCACAGGGGCCACCGTAGACTCTGTCCTGTCTCGTCCTAGTTTCCTGTCTCAACACGAGGTTCATCACATCCACACAACACAAACATTCTCATGTTTCTGTGGGTTTTTTCACGTCTGTTTGCCATGATACAACAATAATCAAACACAATGACAGTTTGGATGCATGTCGTGTTGTACTTTTCCGTTTCCACTGGACCGCAGTCAGGCTGCAAGACACAGCATGTCCTCCTGTTGTAAGGATCTTCCCATGAAAGCTATGTCGACATCAGGAGGTGATATCAATATCGCAGAACCAAGAATAGTAAACATTAAAACAAATGTGCATATTAAAAATAAAGTTGAAATGTTGACAATTAATCAGACATTTCTTGAATTCTGTGAGGAATAAATGGCAAAATTCCTTTTCACAATAGAATAGCTCATTATTTGGCAGTCAGTCTGATGGTGGATGTATACAATAGCTCATTATTTGGCACTCAGTCTGTTGGTGGATGTATAGAATGACTCATTTTTTGGCAGTCAGTCTGATGGTGGATGTATAGAATGACTCATTATTTGGCAGTCAGTCTGATGGTGGATGTATACAATAGCTCATTATTTGGCACTCAGTCTTTTGGTGGATGTATTGAATGACTCATTATTTGTCACTCAGTCTGTTTGTGGATGTATAGAATGACTCATTATTTGGCAGTCAGTCTGATGGTGGATGTATAGAATGACTCATTATTTGGCAGTCAGTCTGATGGTGGATGTATACAATAGCTCATTATTTGGCACTCAGTCTTTTGGTGGATGTATTGAATGACTCATTATTTGGCACTCAGTCTGTTTGTGGATGTATTGAATGACTCATTATTTGGCACTCAGTCTGTTTGTGGATGTATAGAATGACTCATTATTTGGCAGTCAGTCTTGGTGGATGTATACAATAGCTCATTATTTGGCACTCAGTCTTTTGGTGGATGTGTTGAATGACTCATTATTTGGCACTCAGTCTGTTTGTGGATGTATAGAATGACTCATTATTTGGCAGTCAGTCTTTTGGTGGATGTATTGAATGACTCATAGCTCATTATTTGGCAGTCAGTCTTTTGGTGGATGTATTGAATGACTCATAGCTCATTATTTGGCAGTCAGTCTGGTTGAGTCTCTGTGGTCTATGATTTGTTTTTCTCTCCACTGACACCTAGTGTTTGTTTGTTGTGTGAATTGTTTGCATGACATGATTTTTGCCAACACTGCAGTGGGTTTTTGTAACAAAATATTGTTTTTGTAACAGAGTAACTTTTTTGGTCACCTTAGTAGGAGCCTTTTTTTTTTAAACTGTTGATAATATTAAGTTAGTTCCATGTTTAGGTAACCTTAGTCGCAATGTGTTTTTGTAAACAAAGTATTATGATTTTTTTAAGCTAGTGACAGGTTTGTTTATTTATTTATTGTGTTATGTTATGTCAGCGCGATTATTATAACATTATTAACATGGTCTTTGGTCAGTGTTTTGTTTTTTCTTAGTAATGTTTTCATTTTCGTCTCTATTCATAAACTTTCAGAATGTTAAATTTTAATTTCAATTATTATTATTATTTTTTTACATATTATAGAGCACATATTGTTCTTTACACAAAAGACGAGGGCGAGAGAAAAACACAAAATAACCAACAAAAAATTTTTAAATAAGCAACAAAACAAAACAAAATGAGTTTATTAGTTACTGTATACTGTCTTTAAAACCTGTATGATGTTCCATTAATGTACATACAGTACTCTCTCTCTCTCTCTCTCTATATATATATATATATATATATATATATATATACATACAGTCCTGTGCATAAGTCTTAGTCCAGCAGCACCAGCAGCAGCTTTGTTGTTTTTCTGTCACTTTTGTGATCGTTGGCGTTCAGATGGAAAAGATGTGACTAAAAGTCAGTCTTCTACTATATGATCAACCTGTCAGTGAGTTGAACTTGTGCAACATGTGTATGTAATGCTCCAACATGTCTGGAGTAAACCAGGTATAATAGACCTTTTTCACAGCAGCTATTTGTTGCCATGAAATAGTAGGAGAAACACAGGTTTGACCAATAACATTAGGGTTCCATTCCAGGTTTTAAAGAGCCATGGTTGTGTTATTGTTCAAGTGGAAATGTAGCTCACACTCAATATTTGATATTATACAAGCATTTTTGTTGTGTTGTTGTTTTCAAACTGCATATGTGTTTCTCCATATTTTCAGGACGTGTTCCAATAAAGTGATGGAGAAATAATTGTACAGTTTGGTCATTATAGCATTGCTGAAACAACAAATCTGATGGTGGCCTAAGACTTATGCACAGTACTGTAATATTGGTGTAAATGAGGTTTATGGCTAAAAAAACAACTTAAACAACTTTATTGTTAAAGCCACATAAGGGAAACAGTTTTTGTTGCTTCATGTTTCATGACAAAACAAAGCTCCACCTCCAGGTCACCTGAGGTGAACCAGGAAGTGAACTCCTCCAGGAAGAGAAGGAGAGAAGGAGAGCGAGAGAAGGAGAGAAGGAGAGAGTGAGTGAGTGAGTGAGTGAGTGAGTGAGTGAGAGAGGAACAGATTTCACCTCAGGGGAAAAGTGCAGCGACGACAGGAACCAGTTTGACCTGTGGACAAAAACTCACTCGTACTAACAAGAGTGACTGTAAACTTGAGAAGACGGAGTGGACTTAAAGCCTGAGTGACTTCCTGTTTGTGTTTCCTGCCTCACTCACTGAGTCGGGACCGAGAACATGTCCTGCAGCGAGGACGACCTCACCTGTCCCGTGTGCCAGGACATTTTCCAAGACCCTGTTGTTCTGTCGTGCAGCCACAGCTTCTGCAGGAACTGTCTGCACACGTGGTGGAGAGGCAATCCCACACACGAGTGTCCCGTGTGCAAGAGGAGATCATCCAGGAGCGAACCGCCCTCCAACCTGGCTTTGAAGAACCTGTGCTGGACCTTTCTGCTGCAGAGACGACAGAGAGCGTCGGCGGGGGCCGAGACCGTGTGCAGCCTTCACGGTGAGAAGGTCAAACTCTTCTGTCTGGACCACCAGCAGCCGGCGTGTCTCATCTGCAGAGACTCAAAGATGCACAGCAACCACCGGTTCCGACCCATCCATGAATTAGCTCAGGACCACAGAGAAGAGCTGCAGAACCTTCTCAAGCCTCTGCAGCAGAGGCTGAAGCTCTACGAGCGAGTCAGAGAAACCTGCGAGCAAACAGCAGAGCACATTGAGGTCCAGGCCCGACACACTGAGAGGCAGATCAGGGAGCAGTTTGAGAAGCTTCGTCAGTTCCTGCAGGAGGAAGAGGAGGCCAGGATCTGCGCTCTGTGGGAGGAAGAGGAGCAGAAGAGCCGGAGGATGAAGGAGGAGAGCGAGGCTCTGAGCAGGGACATGGCGGCTCTGTCCAACACCATCAGAACCGCCGAGGACGAGCTGACGGCCGAAGATGCCACTTTCCTGCTCAACTACAAGGCTTCAGTGGAGCGAGTCCTGCAGCGCCCCCTGCTGGAGGAGCCACAGCCGCTTTCAGGGGCTCTGATCGATGAGGCCAAACACCTGGGCAACCTGACCTTCAACATCTGGAACAAGATGAAGGACATGGTCTCCTACACGCCGGTGATTCTGGACCCAAACACGGCCAACGCAGAATTCATCCTGACCGAGGATCTGACCAGTGTGAGACACGGAGAGAGACGGAAGGTTCCGGAAAACCCGGAGAGGATCAACTACCACCGCTCCGTGCGCGGCTGGGAGGGCTTCAGCTCGGGGATCCACACCTGGGACGTCGACGTTCGGGACAACCCAGCCTGGTTCGTGGGCGTGGCTGCGGAGTTTGTCCACAAAACGGGACGAGTTAAATCCGGTTTCTGGCAAATCGAGTTTTACAGCGGTCGATACAGCGCGCGCATGTTTGGAAGTTCTCCTGCGGTTCTGCGGCTGAGAAAGAAGCTGCAGAAGATCCGGGTTCATCTGGACTGGAACAGAGGGAAAGTGTCTTTCTTCGACCCCGACACGAACACACACATACACACCTTCACGCACAACTTCACCGACAGACTCTTTCCATGTTTGGGCACTTTGAGTCAACTTCTGCTGAAGATAGTTCCAGAGAAGATCAGTGTGACCAGGGAGTCGCTCAGTGACGGATGATGTCGTTTATTATTATCGTAAAAGCTCAAAGACTGAACATCGAGACAAACACCAAAGAAAAACCCATGACCCATGACCCATGACCCATGAGGTGGATTCCAAAGTGTAGTAAAAAAAGGCAACTGGACTTAGTTGAATTTGCTTTTTTTCCAGTCCAGTTGCCTTTTTTTACTACACTTTGGATACCATGACCTGGATGACTGAGAATCTTCACAGACATGAGGTGGATTCTTCCGCTCAACGTAAACCTGGACGACTTCAGTCGTATTTTAATCAGTGAATCCAGTGGTTCTCAGACATTTTCATACCAAGTACCACCATCATCACTAATGTTAAAATACACTGGTGTAAATAAGATAATCTGCTCTCTCATCATCCTCCTCTTCCTCACATATACTTCAGACACTGTTCTAGTGAAATTAGATCAAGATGGAGCGAGAAATAAGGTGACTAATTATTATTATTATTATTTGATTTATTATTATTATTATTTTGACATTTGTTTCATGTTCTGTGCACTCCAGTCAAAATTCCTCAGCTCCACTCTGATCACATACTCATATACAGTCGAACAACATATCTGATTTTCCTCCAAGTACCACTAGAGGAAGCTCGCGTACCACCGGTGGTACACGTACCACAGTTTGAGAACCATGGAAGTAATCAGTTATTTAAGATTTCAGTATTTCACAGTAAAACAGAGTTCAATCAATCAGTCAACCAATTTCATGCAGCCTGCCATTTAATATCTAGTTTCAGTGATTTTTATATTTTATATTTTCATTTAGCATCTTAAATTCATGTGCATTGTGAATTATTTATTTTTCTATATCAAAAAAAAAATCCTTTCATTTTGAAATGATGTGAAATATCATCATAAATATTATTATTTCAAAGGCTTTTTCTCAAAACGTTGCACTTTCCTTCACTTGACCGGCTCCTACTGACCAAACACTCCGTGACCCTCAGGTCATGTGAGTTTCAGAGTCCTGCAATAAAACAAATATGATCATCCAATTCTAAAATGTCTGCCATATATGCGTGTGTGTGTGCGTGTGTGTTGTAAAAACATAATAATACAGCTGTCCGTCACACTGGTGTCCACTCATGTGTGTCGTACTCATTTCCTGTTTAATGTAAACATAATTGACATGTTCTGTTGAAGAAGAGCTGAAACTCAGATTCAGACCATCAGCTTTTTACATGGACTGTGATTTCAACGACCCACAGTCGCCCCCTGGTGGATACCTGCCTCCTTAACCCCCAACTCCCAGGATTCTTCAGTGTTCAAACTAAATTAAACAAGAGAAAAAACTGTTTTTCATTGAAAATCAAAACAACATTTTTTAAAAACTCAAACTCACAGGAAAACAAATCAAATTTAACTCCAGAACGTCTGAGTCAGAGTCCCAGTCCCAGTCCCAGTCCCAGTCCCAGTCCCAGTCCCAGTCCCAGTCCGAGTCCCAGTCCCAGTCCCAGTCTGAGTCCCAGTCTGAGTCTGAGTCTGAGTCTGAGTCCCAGTCTCACTCCCAGTCCGAGTCCGAGTCCCAGTCTGAATCTGAGTCCCAGTCCCAGTCCCAGTCCCAGTCCCAGTCCCAGTCCCAGTCTGAATCTGAGTCCCAGTTCCAGTCTGAGTCTAAATGGTTCAGGTTCAGTTGATTAGTTATCACATAACTTCAGGATTAACTTCAGGTTCAACCCAGGATTAACTCACATAACCTCAGGTTTAACGCTAGTTATCAGATACCTTCAGGTTAATCTCTGATTATCCAGATCAGATTAGAATCAGAATCAGAAATACTTTATTGACTGAACAGAAAATAGCATAAATTTTACAGCCTATACTAAGATACATATAATAATAATAACTAAGGTATGACATAGAAATAAAAATAGATTTTAAAAAAGAATAACGATTATATTCAATAAAAAAAAACTTACCTCTGTGTCAAGTAACCAGAATAAATAGTTTAGAAAAAGCACTAAATAAGTGAATATAAGTGAATTTATTTATACACTATAATATGTACAGTAGCTAACTTCAGGATTAACTCTGGTAATCCAGATAATTTAAGGTGTGACTGTGTTTGGGAATGACGTGTGCGCTGTCATTGCATCATGTGACCAGCTGGTGGTGCTCTAAACTGTGGTTCACCTGAAACACAGTTGTTTACTGTTGATATTGTTGCTGTTGCTGGTTTTAAATCTTTGGGCTTTTTCATGAACATTAACTTGTTATTTTCAAATGATTTAAATCTTCTTCATCATTTAAAGTGAAAACAGGAATGTGCTTTAGATCTGAGGGATGACTGTGCTGATCAGCGACATTTAAATAGAAATGAACACACACCTGTGGTTGTGGATTTTTCCTAATTTACCGAGTTGCCAAATTAAACAGATTATAATAAGTTTGCAGCGGCAAAGTGCAGCTTAACATGTTTATTTAATAAGATAATTTCTTTTTCTGTCAGATCATAACTTTCATTTCCTCACTGATTGTGTGTGTGTGCGCGTGCATGTGTGCATGTGTGTGTGTGTGTGCATGTGTGTGTGTGTGTGTCAGTGACTCTTTCTTTTGCTTCTTTTCCATTTCAGCTCCACGTCTTCTTCACTGGTGACACAGAAAGACTCGGCTGGTAAGTGAAATCTACCAATATGAGTCAACATGGCATTTTTTTTTTAACATAAATTAAAATTTAAACTGTTAAATTTAAGCTTTAATTTTTTATTTTCTGAAAATATAAAAGTGAAATTATGATCTCAGCGTGGATAATAATAATGTCTTTATTTATTCAGTCATAATTGTCCATCGAGTTAAATAATTGCATCCATTTTAAACCCAAATTTCTCCCCGTACTTTAAGTAATTTTTGTTTCTTGTAACTCACACACTTGATTCTTCCTGCAGGTGAATTATTCATGAAATATTTGTGTCCATCAGTAATTCATGAAATGTGATTTTATGTTAGTAGTTTCTGTTAAGTTTGGTTATAATTCTAATCAAACCACATGTGAGACATAAAATCACTGACTCTAACTTTCTCTAAGAGAAACACTGAAATAGAGATTGAAAGGATTTATGTAAGAGAGGAAATGTGTAAGCTGCTCAGTCTCAATGACCAAAAGACTCAGCAAACAAAATCCACATCAAATTAAGTCTACAATATCTGGAGAATAAGATAATGTTGATTGCATTTTCCAACAGAAAACTCACTCACTCATCTTCTACCGCTTTATCCTCCACATGAATGTCACTCTCCCACACCAAAGTCCATAGAGAAAATCAGTGATTTTAGCTCACAGGGACACAGGAGCTGCTGGTCTACTGCTGCCTCGTGTGGTCACTTTGTGTCATTGATTTAAATCTTAATAAAGAATTTTGAATACCGAATTGACAAAATAAGACATTTGAACTTAGTGATGGAGGCAGCAGTGGATCAACAACTCCTGTGTCCCTGTGAGCTAAAATCACTGATTTTCTCTATGGACTTTGGTGTGGGAGAGTGAGTGGTTTACAAATTTCACTTTCCTGTTATTTCTGTCACTTAAATTATATTTGAAAACTCTTTTCAAACAAGTCATTGTTATCAAATTTAATAAATTAATTATAATATTTTGCCTGACTAATGCTAAAGTTAGCATATTAGCAGAACTAGAACTAGAAATTGAGTCTCACTCATCTTTTTTTCCTCTGTGCCAACATTATCATCGTCTCCATGCCATAACAGTTGACCTCACTAGTTTGGGCCATGAGAGGTTATTATGGGATAGCTGTCCTGGTGGGTGTGGCCTTGCTCTTGACCACTGGCCAATGTGACACGAGGTGTGCAGATATAGATGGTCATCCAGGAGTCATCGGAACGCCAGGCAGAGATGGATGGCCCGGAGAGAAGGGACAGAAGGGAGAGCCAGGTAAACGGAAAAACAACGAAACCAGTGAATGTTAAAGAGGACATTGAGTGGAAAATCAAATGTCTGGTGTTTTTTGGTGTGTCCCTGTGTCCTTCCTGTATCTAAACGTCACTAAAGTGTCACAATAAACGCTTCAGCCACTTCTGACAAAGAAGGGCTTCTCTGTTTACCTGAGCTCCAGCAAGAGGTTTTGAAAAGTCCAGTTTAGTTACGTAACTAGCACAATGAACCCTCCCCCAACAGCTACTCCTGGTCATGGACGTGAACATTCAACCTGAAGAAGAAGAAGAAGAAGAAGAAGAAGAAGAAGAAGAAGAAGAAGAAGAAGAAGAAGAAGAAGAAGAAGAAGAAGAAGAAGAAGAAGAAGCGTGAAGCAGTCAGTCAGCTGGTAGCTGGCCAATCACAAGAGACTCAGTGTTCTGGGGGGCGGGGCATTAGCTCAGAAACAGGGTGTCTGTTCATAGGCTGGCAGAGAGCAGCAATAATCTGTCTTAATCTGAAGAGACTAGGAGGTTTTTGACCATAGATAGGATTTCATTTATCTAAGTAGACATGAGTAATCTGGATTTTTGGTTAAAAAAAAAAACCATTCTGTGTGACCTTTAATGGGCAACATGTGTTTTAATGATTTGAAGATTTGAGTTGTCCATTAATCCCAGAACTAGGGGTTCAAATCTCCTTCACTGCCTTGTCCCCAGAATTCAGCTGCTTTTTTGATCCTTGTGATAAATAATTTCAGGCTTACATCTGTGTGAAAAACATGTTAGTTTCATTCTTTTTTTAATCCTGAAAAGCAACGTTTAGTCAGTGGAATAAGTGGAAATGAGCCAATATGATACTCAGTATCAGTACAAGTCCATACTGGCCAAAATAACTGGATTGGATATCATAAAAATTGAAAGTTAAACTCAGATACCATCCATAATCTCTAAAGCTCCAGTCGTCACGTGACTCCGTTTGTTGGCAGGAAAACAGCACCGGTGCTGGTTTCACTGTCAATTTAAATCCTGATACAATCAGACGATACATCGCTGAGTCTGAGAGACACATCAAATTCAGCATCGGCCTCGTAAAGGCTGGGTCCGGCCCTGGTTCGACCCGTCCACCCACAGATCCAAACACCGGCGTACTAAATTAGGGGAAAACATCTTTGGACTCTGAAACGTGTGGCTGAAGATGTTTTACCTTGATTTTGAGGGAGGTCATGTTTTTGCCAGTGTTTGTTTTGTCCGTCTGTCTGTTAGCAAACTAATTCAAAAAGTTCTGGACGAATTTTGGTGAAACTTTCGGTAAAAGTGTGTAATGGGACAAGGAACAGATGACTAGATTTTGGTGCTGATCCTTAACACCGTGTGGATCCAGGAATGTTTTTATCGTTATACGCCGAAGCACTCGCTGCAAAGCCTGATCACGTGACAGACGTAGCACTACATTCATTTATGTGTATGTCCTGCCACCTTGTGGTAATCTAATGGTGCTGCAGTTCATTACCTTCACTAAAGAGGTTATGTTACTTATGGTTTTATACTGTTGTTTAGTGTTCTTACCCCGTCTTGTCTATTCTACATACTTGTGTCTAACTTGCATATTTTGTCTTGTCTTATCTTGTTTACTTTCTTAACTTAGCTAGTTTTACTCTTTTATATTTGATACTGGGCTGCTCCAGGACCAGGGGAAACCAATTTCGTTCAATCCCATGTTTAATCATGTGCCGAATGACAAATAAAACTCATTGATCCTTGATGTTTTCGCCAGCATTTGTTTTTGTCTGTCAGCCTGTTAGCAAAATAACTCAAAAAGTTCTGGAATGATTTTGATGAAATTTTCAGGAAAGGTGTGTAAAGGGAGAAGGAACAGATGATTAGATTTTGGTGCTGATCCGGATCATAGTCTGGATCCAGCAATTTTTGGAAGGACTCTTTATCCTTGCTTGGCGGAGTGCGTCTAGTTATTGAATAATTTGCTGATTTTAAGTCGTTTTTATGTTCAACAGCAGTTTTAACGTTGTGTAAAGCATGAACAAAAACAAAATACAAAAATTTGCAAATCCTTTTCAACTTATATTTAATTAAATACACTTCAGAGACAAGATATTTAATGTTCAGACTGATAAACATTATTGTACATTTATTTTTTGGTAAATATTCACTCACTTTGAGTTTGATGCCTGAAACACGTTCCATAAAAGGTGACGCAAACAAAGCACTGGACCCACAATGCAGTTCGACAACGCTTTTGTCAAAGTTGACGCCATTGCATTCATGTGAACTTTAGCCCGCTAACCATTTGTCCTGTTTGTCTCCTGGAGCCATGTTTGGTGGAGCAGTGGACGGAAATGTCTTTCTAAAGCTGAAAGGAGAGAGAGGAAGTCGTGGTTTACCGGGACTTATGGGACCTAAAGGTTACCATGGAGACCTGGGAGCTAAAGGTCCCCCTGGGATACCTGGACGTCGCGGTCCTGATGGAGGCAGTGTTCCCCAAGGTACTGCATACAAACTTTTATTATACATAAACATATAAATTATATATAAACTTTTATATATAATTCTACATTACAATGTATGCAGTCACAGAAACAGAGAGAGAACAAAGAAAGTCAGGACGACTGAGGGGGGAAAATAAAAGTTATCATGAAGTGAAAAAAGACCAAACAAACTGCAAATACAAGAGAGAAGTGGAGCTATGACATCATCGTTTTCCCAAAGTAGTGGATTGGTTGTTTACGCTAAAACATGAGGGTGACATTTTGAGATTTTTCCACTTTTATACAGTTTCACTTCTTCTAAAATTGTTGTTTCCCTGTGAATAAAATGCTGATGGGATTAAAAAAAAAACTTAAGGATTCTAATATATATATATATATATATACACACATACAGTCCTGTGCATAAGTCTTAGTCCAGCAGCAGCAGCTTTGTTGTTTTCATGTCACTTTTGTGATCGTTGGCGTTCAGATGGAAAAGCTGTGACTAAAAGTCAGTCTTCTACTATATGATCAACCTGTCAGTGAGTTGAACTTGTGCAACATGTGTATGTAATGCTCCAACATGTCTGGAGTAAACCAGGTATAATAGACCTTTTTCACAGCAGCTATTTGTTGCCATGAAATAGTAGGAGAAACACAGGTTTGACCAATAACATTAGGGTTCCATTCCAGGTTTTAAAGAGCCATGGTTGTGTTATTGTTCAAGTGGAAATGTAGCTCACACTCAATATTTGATATTATACAAGAACGTTTTTGTTGAAAAAGATGTTATTTTCAAACTGCATATGTGTTTCTCCATATTTTCAGGATGTGACTGAGAAATAATTGTACAGGATGGTCATTATAGCATTGCTAAAACAACAAATCTAATGGTGGCCTAAGACTTATGCACAGTACTGTATATATACATATATACTGTATATATGTGTATATAATTATTTACTTAATTTTAGACTCATTTCTCAACTGTTGATATTATAATTTTATAATTGTACATTGTTCCAAACAGACACTTTGACTTTAAGAATCTGAAATACCATCATGAATATCTTCAAGTATTGAGTTGTAATGTTTTTAGCTCGTATTCCACTCTTTGACCAGACTAGATGCTCATTGGTCCCCAGGTCGTTTGAGTGCGACGCCCCTGCTCTAACATACTAAAGTATTGGTGACCTGCGCGTGGACATGGCGGTCACTCCACGCTCCGCGTGCGTGCGTGGGGATTGTGAGGGCCTCTTCAGTGCTGATTGCAGCCCTTGCTTTTCTAAATGGTGATAGAGAAGGTAAAATGTGGTGGTGATGTGTGCGATGTCCTCCTTTAGGACAGCAGTCCAGTCGTCAGACTCACGTGGCCTTCTCTGTCGTCAGGACCGACAGAAGTTATCCTCGCCCCGGGGTCATTCAACCAGTGGTAAGGACAAAACTGAAACAGCTTCCATTTAATTACTACAGAAAAACACAATGAGCAAAAAAGATGGTGAAGGTCTGGGCTTTTTTCTGTTACAACAAGGAAGAAGAAGAAGAAGGACCAGTTATTTATATAAAAAATGATGCAAACTGACCACATATTCAGATTAAGCTTGTCTAATCCACATTCTTACTGGTCAAAACCCGTTAAATCCTGGGTTTAAATTAGAGCATGAATAAATGGTAAATGTCCTGTTTTGTTTTTCTGGTCTTGATGACACTCAAAGCTGCTTTACACTACATTTTTACCATTCACCCATTCACTACACAGTCCCAGCACAGCTCGGCTCTACTCGGTTTGGTATCAGACTCGTCATTTTCCATGACGTCATAGTTCCTCCTGGACGTGGTCGTCATAGAAACAGCCGTGACGACACACAGACACAAACACGTGACGGTCAAAGCAGTAGTTTTCTTTTTCCTCAGTTTTCTAAACAGATGAGTTCACTGAATGGTTCAGTACTTCCTGACTCCGTCTGACACAGTCACTGAAGTGAAATCCGGCCGAACGGCTTGTGATTGGGCTCACCATCTCCGTCTTTCAGCAGTGCTGTCGCTAAATACACCAGACTCCTCTGTTAAATATGGACATTTTACAAATGTCCTTGTTAAATGTTGCAGATTAACGCATGTTTTCAGGATTATTTTCAAGTCTTTTTACCACTGACCAATCAGTGGCCGGCAGTCTGTCCACGTCACGTTTTAGTATCGGCTCGACTGGAACCTTTTGGAAGCAAAAACAACTGAGTATAGTCAAACCGTGCCGAGCTGAGCTGTGCTGGAACTGTGTAGTGGAAAATTGTTACTCTGAACAGCTAAGTTAATGCTAACATGACGCGATCTTTGCCTGCCAACATGGAGGTCTGGAGTTCTTTTGACTGTGTGTGTGTGTGTGTGTCCTCCATAGACAATAACCTACCAGTCCACTGTGGTCAACAAACCTGGAGACATTAACGCAGCCACAGGTATCTTCACCTGCAGAGTTCCTGGTGTTTATTACTTCACTTTTCACTCCGTTGCCAAGGTAACACACTATTGTATGCTATATGACAACAAATGATTTTTTTCTTTTACGTTTGTGCATCAGGATGTATCTACGACCTTTAACTTTAACCTGTGCGTGTGCGTGTGTTGCGTGTGCATGTGCATGCGTGTGCATGTGCGTGTGTGCGTGCGTGTCTTTCAGGCTAGCATGTGTCTGCGTATAGCCAGTCAGGCTGTGAGTCTGGGATTCTGTGATTACAACAAGGGAAACAATGACCATGTAAGTTTCCGGAACACGAGTGAATCACTGATGTTTAAATGTAAAAGACACAGAATTCAAACTGTCAAAATCAGAATCAGATTCAGATACTATTGTTTATGGTACAAACCGGGCGTGGCATCATCTCCACTGGGCAAAATCCACTTTAATCCTGGGATTAAATGGGTTGTTTTTGTGAATATTTATCGACAGGAATGCAAGACTCCACTTCTTCATTTTTTTGCCGCAATTCTAGTTCCTGTGTCTTTTCTGGTGACACGCTAACACACATAGCGTAGCTGTTAGCCATGATTGTTTATAGCTAACCTTACTTACAGTATGTAAATCATGGGACAGCACTCATCTTTTAAAATTTAATCTTACCTCATTTTATCTTAGTTTTTAGCAACTTATTAGCTTTCTAGCAAAGTGCTAACACTCACAAAGATAGCAAATATTAACGTGTTTTCCTCTTCTTCTGCCTCATGTCTGTAAAGTGTTTGTGTCGTCACTTTTTTAGGAGAAAGAAAAAACACACCAAATCACTGACAACTGCTACGGTTGAAATAACCTTTACGTTTCCGGCAGGTTCATGTGTTTTCATTCATCTGGATTATTTCCCATGTTAATGAACGTTTAGTGTGAAAGAGTTTTCGCAGTGGCTCGTGCCTGTGTTGTGTTTCAGGTTCTGTCAGGGGGCGCTGTTCTGCAGCTGACACTTGGACAGACCGTTTGGCTCGAGTCCTTCAAAGATGAGCAGACGGATTCCGATTTCCGGGACACACAAGAGAAACAGATCATCTTCAACGGCTTCCTGCTCTTCAGAGAGCCGCAGTGAGGTTTCAGCTGTGCTGCGTTCACTGCCGCCGCCGCAAACTGTCGCTTTGTTAAATTAGCATGGAAAAAAAAATGAACCATGGACACCGGTCGCATCTTGTTTCCTGTGTGTTCTGTTCTCACTGAGGCCTTTTTAACCCCGTCTGTTCTCTGGCCTTCAAATAAAATAAACCTCTACTGTCTGACTGTATGAGTGTGGGTGTGTTTGTTAAACCAGAAAAAGAAAATATTATCATTGTTTCATTTTACACTGATTTCTAAGGTCATCGCTTATTTTATGGTTTCTGTCAAATACACAGCTGAGTTTTAAAACACAAGGAAGAAAGACTTGTGTACAAAACTGCATTTGAAGGCAAAATGTTATATATTATGTAAAGAGACTAAATAACCTCTGCAGTTGGACACAAGGAAAAACACACATACTGTTTTATCACATGTCGGCAAAAAAGTCCAAAACATCTTCTTAGATAGATAGATAGACTTTATTGTTTGTCTCAGTCAGTGACAGAAATTTTCCTTAGACTCAGCTACAACAAAAAAAAACAACGCTAACACTCTCAAGACACTCACAAGTTAAAAACAGTAAAATAGGAAACATGGTTAAAAAGAACAATAAAGACAGATGTTGGGGACAAATGTTCCCTTGGACGATGGGACGAGCATTATTTACCCACTTTAAGTCCCATTTAGAAAGTGTGGGCAAATTATGCTTGTTCCAAATGTGAAACCTGCTTGTGGGGACCACGTGGACATGTTGGCTGGGAAAAGGGTCAGTTTAACTCTTAACACTTAATATTACAAAAAATCCCATTGCATTATTTTTGCTCTTTTGTCTCATTGTTAGCATTTTCCTGCCTGGAAACCAAAGTTTCCTTTATTCCTGTCCCTGGTAAGTGAAAAACGCTCACCCTCGACAGTGAAGTTTAACATGTCACAGTTTATTTTCCAGTGTGAAATCTAAAGTTTCAATGTTACACCAATTTTGAATTGGGTTGTGATGGTTTGTGTCCTTTAAATAAAATAAGTGTGTGTGTGTGTGTGTGTGTGGGGGGGGGGGGTGTCAGAAAACTCGGGTCTAAACTAGATCAAACAATGAATAACCTCATGTTCACATCTGTATGACTGAGTGGCGTTCCACAGGGGTCCGTTCTAGGACCACTGTTCTTCCTATTCTATATCAATATGATTTCTATCATGTCTTGAATGTAATTCCTGCAATAATGTTTGCAGATGACATAGTCAGTATGTTGGTTAAAGAAGCAAACCTTGGTTCCACTGCCTAAAAAAATGGTTTAGATTAAATAAGTATCATAGATATATGGATAAATAGATTAGGTTCATTTCTATTCTCAAAAAGAGGAACCAGTGTCCAGAAAAGACTGACCGACACCAGAAGAGGAAGGACTTTCTCTGCCTGACGATAACCTCAGCAGATTACAGACGTCCGTACAGTCGACTCGGAGAATAAGTTCCGATGTGAAAGCCGCTGAATCTTTGTGTTTTTATTTTCTCTTCTTCTTGTTCCTCCTCAGCTGCTGCAGGACTCACAGCTTCACATTTTTTTAAACTCGTCTCAGTGTCTGTTCTCTCAGCAGGTGAGTTTCATACTTTTATTTTCTTACATTTCTTCTACGATCAGGACATCGACATTTAAATGGACCTACTTCCTTAGTTAAGTATTGGGAAAACAGGATAGTATGTAATTTAAACTGAATCATCTTTCAAATTATTATTATTTATCATTTAATCTCACTCTGAATTTTTTATTTTATTTTTTTACAACAAAACTATTTTTACAGCACAACTGTGTGCATTTTACAGTAAAATTAAAATAATTTTCTGTTGTTTTGTGTGTTGTTAAACTATTTTGACAGTTCAAATTTAATAAACTGTTCATTCAAATTTGAATAATGGGGTGGAATCAGGGAAATTTTACATTATTTTCTGTGGTGAATTGACTATTTTAGCTTTAATATCGATTTACCATTTTCACAATTTTTTATTGTACTTTTTACAATAATTTTTTTTTTGCCTCTTCAGATCACTTCACGTTACTCAGCTGTTTCCTAGCATCCTTGTCTCCTAACATCCTTGTCTCCTCACCTCTTTCCCTTCCTTTCCTCCTCCTGCTCATGCTTCATCACCTCGTCTCCTCCTCAGGTTCTCCATCATGCTCCATCGCTTTCTTCTCCTGATCGGAGCCCTGATCTCATTGGCCGTGCAACTGCTGGTTGCTATGGAGACCTGCCCAGCAACTGGACTGCCGGGCATTCCAGGTTGGACTGTTTGTACCCAGCATGCACCTGTTTGTTTGTGTGTTTGCTTTTATGTTTGTGTGATGGTTGATGATGGTTGTGTCCGTCCTCAGGAATGCCTGGACTGCCCGGCAGAGACGGTCGTGACGGTCAAAGAGGACAGAAAGGCGAGCCAGGTATGTTCAGAAGGATAGTACGGGTTTCTTTGAAGCAGAATTGTATGCAGTACTGACACTTAGTCAGTGCTGACTGTGCTGTGAGCGCCCCCTGTGGAGACTCATTATCAGAGAAGACATGGCTGCCAGCAGAGACACAAGTAAAAACTGATTTGAGCTAATTAACAAAAGATAAATCTAATAAAGTCTATGTAAGTTTAAGTCTACAATATTTTCAGAGTATGTTCACATCTTTATCTCACTGTTAGACAGACTTTTCCAACAGGAAAGTGAAGTTTGTAAACCACTCACTCTCCCACACCAAAGTCCATAGAGAAAATCTGTGATTTTAGCTCACAGGGACACAGGAGCTGCTGGTCTACTGCTGCCTCCATCACTAAGTTCAAATGTCTTATTTTGTCAAATCGGTATTTAAAATCCTTTATTTAGATTTAAATCAATGACACACAGTGACCACACGAGGCAGCAGTAGACCAGCAGCTCCTGTGTCCCTGTGAAAATACAGAAGTAAAAGTGTCAAAGCCTCAAACACAGCAGGTCAGTGTGATACTGCCTCTACAGGAGCAGAGTGGAATTTCAGCCTCGGACCACTGAAGGGAGAGACGGGGGAGCCGGGGCTGATGGGATTTCCGGGAAAACGAGGTGAGAGTGGAGAACCGGGGTTACCGGGGGGACCAGGACTTGAGGGCCGACCCGGAGAACCAGGAGAATCAGAGTATGTCGTCAGACAAACCACTGTTGACCCAACAGACCAACAAGCCTTTAGGGTTTGATTTGGTGCAATTTCAATTCAGTTTTTCAACTTTTACCAGCTTTTAACAGACAAAAAAGAAAAACAAGTGCAGCTTTAACAATGCAGTGATGATCTTGTTTGTGTGGCTGCAGTAATGTGGGCGACCAGAAGAGGGCGGCGTTCAGCGTGGCCAGAGGGACCTTTGAATTCCCGCAAAGATCCAGCGTCATTCGCTTCGCGACAGTCATCACCAACATCGACAACGACTACAACGTCGAGACGGGATGCTTCAGGTGAGAAGGGCGGTGGACGTCCAGGGGGCGTGGCCAACGCAGTCCACCTGAGGCCGCGTCCACAAGACGATGGCTTCATTCAAAACCTGCATTTCCAGATGAAAAACAACTGAGTTTTAGCTCCATTTTCACAGTAATCTGCCTCAACACTAACGTGCCTAAAATATATGTCACATGACAAGCGGGTTCAGGTTCAGTTCAGTGGGCGTGTGCGCGCAGCCGTAAACAGGAAGTTGACGCTCAGCCCCATTGGCTGCAGCCTTAAGGCCCATTTATGCTCTACATAAAAGACGGAGACAAACGGAGCCTTTCGTCCACACTAAGCGTTCATTTTAGCCGAAATACAAAACAGAGCAATACCACCAGAAATCCTGGGGGCAGTAGAGAGTCAGTAGTCCACTCAGGGAAACGACAAAGAAGAAACCAACAGTTGCAGTGAAACATCTGTAAAACCTGCTGTGGTTTCATTTGAAGTCGTCAAAAGTTGCAGCAGACATACCGTAAAATAGAAAATGGTGCTCGTCATCGATCTCACTCAACAACGAGTAAGAGTCCCCATTAATGAGACGAGTTAACGTTCAGCGGTGGTATGCCGTGTTCACACCGGACACGATGGAAAACATAGAATGGTCTCTTTGAAGCAAAAATCCAGATTACTGATGTCTACTTAGATAAATGAAATCATGTTTATGGTCAAAAACCTCATAATCTCTTTAGATTAAGCCAGATTATTGCTGCTCCCCACCAGCCTCTGAACAGGCACTCTGTTTCTGAGCTAATGCCCCGCCCCCAGAACACAGTCTCTTGTGATTGGCCAGCTACCAGCTGACTGACTGCTCCATGGTGCTTCTTCTTCTTCTTCAGGTTGAATGTTCACGTCCATGACCAGGAGTAGCTGCGGCAAATGTGTTAGTTACGTAATGTAATGCTAGTTATGTAATGTAAGTTACGCAGGTAAACAGAGAAGCCCTTGTTTGTCAGAAGTGGCTGAAGTGATTATTGTGACACTTTAGTGATGTTTAGACACAGGAAGGACAAGGGGACACACCAAAAACATCAGACACTTGATTTTCCACTCAGTGTCCTCTTTAAATACAAAGTCAATCCACAGACGTGATTTTGGCGTCGGCCGGGTCGAGCGTCTATCACGTCGATCACTCCAGTTGAAATTTTTGTACTTGCCAGTGGCCAGACTCCGCTCTTGACGGAGGGGAAACGTGTCATTCTTGTTTGTGGACACTCGGGATTCTGCGACACAAGTTGCTGTAAGCCCAATCTCTGTTGTGGAAACGTCTGCAGAGAAGAAACCGCCGTCCTGTGTGCTTTTTCACGCCACCAATATGGAGCCGAATTTTGATAAATTAATAAATGTTTGTTTGTTTTTAATTCAATTTTCAATCATTTATTTATCCATTTCATATTAATACTGACTTTTTATTCCTTTTATTTATGTATAATTTATTATATTTTCTCATGTTTGTAGGATTTTTTTGAAATGAAAACAACAGAAATTATTTATTTTATTTTTTTTACAATTTTTTTTTACCTGTTACAATATTACAAAGTATTACGTGTGTGTTTTTGTGTGTGTCGCAGGTGTCGCGTCCCCGGGACGTACTACTTTGTGTATCACGCGTCGACAGAAGATCGACTGTGTGTCGTGATGAAGCTGAATGGAACAGACCTAGCATCGTTCTGCGATCATCGCCGCGAGAAAAGACAGGTACGATCATAAACAAATCCACTTCAGTTAAGTAACCAGAATCTGCCAACTAGTTAAATAATAACAGTGTAATAATAAGTGATACACCAGTGTTTAAAATCCTTTGTTTAGATTCACCTCAGTGACACAAAGTGACCACACGAGGCAGCAGTAGACCAGCAGCTCCTGTGTCCCTGTGAGCTAAAATCACTGATTTTCTCTACGGACTTTGGTGTGGGAGAGTGAGACAAAAAGCTAATAAAATCTATGTAAATTTAGGTCTACAATCCCATAAAAAAATGAATATGTTCATAAGAATATGTTTGCATCTTTATCTCACTGTTAGACAGACTTTTCCAACAGGAAAGTGAAGTTTGTAAACCACTCACTCTCCCACACCAAAGTCCATAGAGAAAATCAGTGATTTTACATCACAGCACACAGGAGTTGTTGATCCACTGCTGCCTCCATCACTAAGTTCAAATGTCTTATTTTGTCACTTCAGTGTTTGAAATCCTTTGTTCAGATTTACCTCAGTGACACAAAGTGACCACACGAGGCAGCAGTAGACCAGCAGCTCCTGTGTCCCTGTGAGCTAAAATCACTGATTTTCTCTACGGACTTTGGTGTGGGAGAGTGAGACAAAAAGCTAATAAAATCTATGTAAATTTAGGTCTACAATCCCATAAAAAAATGAATATGTTCATAAGAATATGTTTGCATCTTTATCTCACTGTTAGACAGAATTTTCCAACAGGAAACTGAAGTTTGTAAAGCACTCACTCTCCCACACCAAAGTCCAGAGAGAAAATCAGTGATTTTAGCTCACAGGGACACAGGAGCTGCTGGTCTACTGCTGCCTCGTGTGGTCACTTTGTGTCACTGAGGTAAATCTGAACAAAGGATTTCAAACCCCAAATTTACAAAGTGACCCATTTGAACTTAGTGATGGAGGCAGCAGTGGATCAACAACTCCTGTGTGCTGTGATGTAAAATCACTGATTTTCTCTATGGACTTTGGTGTGGGAGAGTGATTGGTTTACAAACTTCAGTTTCTTGTTTGAAGATGTTTTCAAAAGGTGATATGAAGAGGCAAAGTGTTTTTAGGTGAATCTTATGTTAAGTGTCCTGGATGGCAGCCATGTTTTCTTGCATCATTGTTTGATACAACCACACTTAAAAAAGCTTGAACTCTCCCTTTAATCCCCTCTGGATGAACTGATTGCAGGTGACATCCGGGGGCCTGGCGGTCTACGTGTCCCAAAATCAGGAGGTTTGGTTGGAGACTAAAGACTACAGAGGGATGACGGGGAAACCAAGTGGTAACAGCATCTTCTCTGGCTTCCTGCTGCGCCATCACTGACCCACAGGGCAGGAAACAAGTCGTCTTCCTCACTTTCCACATATATATGGAATTAAACACCATAAAAATGGGGACGTACAGTGTTTACTTCTATCCTGTTCAGTATATTTTTACTTCTGTGTCAGCATTTTACTTTTACCTTTTCTTTGTTTGTCATGTTATTTCCAAAAGTCTTCATGGAATCATCCACACTAAACATCTGAACAAATAAAACCAGTGATGACACTCCTGTTTGTTTGTTTGTTTGTTTTTTCGGGGGAGTTAACACTACAACGAATTAAAGGTACAGTGTGTGAATCTGATCAACGTGTGTTATTGTAGCTGAATCTCCTTCTGTAGCCTTCAGTTAGCATCAAATCTCTGAACACGTTCAGGTTGTCCACCGTGGGCTACTGTAGAAACATGGTGGTTCAAAATGGCCGTCTTTGTTCTCAAGGCTCATTCTGTGCAAATAAAAAACAACAATTCACACAATCAGGTGTTTGTGTACATGTAAAAAAGGAATTAGGGCCCGATATGTTGGAATTCCTGGATTTGTTTTTCGTTTTGATGTACTAAACATTGGTATAAACCAAAACAGAACTGGTAATAAAAAATATAAATAATGGAAATGGCTCAGATAGCGCCCCCAAAGGTAAAACTCAGTAGGACAAAGCTAACTAATTTGCACCAAATTTCACAAAACTTGTAAAAAAAAAAAAAAAGATGAAGAAGTCCATTGGTAGTGTGACCTCAACTCAACAACAAGTCAGCCATTTTAAATTTGGCATCCATCTTGACAGTTTGTACACTCCTACTGAGCATGTTAATTGTACCAACATAAAAAATGTGTCCATTTGTACGAGAAACATTCAAGATTAAAAGTTATCAAAAGGTCTCACAGATTCCAAAGGGCGTGGCCATGACAACCATCGGAATTTTGTCAAATTGTTGTAAAATTTGCTGCAACTTAGCTTGTACTACAGGGTTTCACCATTTTTGCTTTTTTAATTTTATAAAATTCTGTGTTCACTGTGTGAGTGCTCGGGCCCTGCTGATATTTTCTGCAAATTTCTGCCACATAAAAATGATTTCAGCTACGTTTTACACCCTTGAGTTCCTTCAAACTAAAAGACAAGTCTTGTCCAAATGTAAGTTTCAGAGTCACCTCTGCTAACATGTAAGTCAGTTAACGTCCGGTCAGTTGTTTTAACGGGAAACTTGGACTTTGCAACATCACGTTAGCGTAATTAAAAACATTCATGTTTTTTTTTAGTCAATCGACATGACCTAAAATGAAAAAGATGTGCATTTGATGCATAAGGGACAATATGTTTAAACGTCATATAGTAATTATATTTGTAGTGTAACAAGAATTTCTGTAACACAAAATGTTTGTGACTCCAAAGTGATCATTACTATACTGTCGTTTTCCATTATTCATCCCAAGGTATTTTACCTACTTAGTAATTATTATTAAAATAAGGTTTTATCACCACATTATCACAGCTTATATTCTAACCAACCTGTTTTCAAAATCTCAATTTAAGCCCGTCCACATTAAAATAAAACCCTGACATTTTCAAATAAACTAACTGGATGTTGTAACATGGTATTACCCTAATATTATCTCCTTAATTCTACAGTATTACACCGTTACTCTTCTATATACCATGTACCATAATAATATGTCTCTACTGTGCTGATATCGTGAAAAGTTAAAGCGGGTAGTAGAACTTTTCTCTCTGTGTCTATGAGACAGAAAAGCGGATCTAGAAAATGATACGTTGGCATCTTTCACATGATTTAATTATAAACATCTACTTAAATCAGCTGTTGGAGAAAAGTGGAACAGATACCGAGGTCCACCCCGAGCCTCGTTCAGAAACACGGTACCAGGAAAGAGTTCATCTTCAGGACATCAACAAGGAAGAAGTTCAGGGAAAAAAAGAAGAAAAAAGTTCTTTTATAGGAATCAATTTTTAATCGCATCATATTTCAGATTTTCCACACTTCTTCAAAAAATACTTTCACTTCCAACGACGAGGGATTTGCTTGGTCAGGAGTAAAATACTTGTTTTGAAAACTGTTGTGAAGTGTTTTACAGTGGACAAAGACAAACTCAGAATTTTATTATGAAGTTGTTGATTTGAATGTTGTTTTAACGTGAATGGACCAAAACTGAGAAATCTTTGGTTTATAACCGTGAGGTCATGTTTTAGCCTGAGCCGCAGCATGGACAAAAACAGAGACTATTATTGTGAGAAAGGCAGGGTTGTTTTTTTTTTTTTAGCAAGAACAAACAGAAATAGTGGCTTTAATTTTTTAAATCAGCAGTATGTATGAAAAAAATGGATTTTTATTTTGAAAGCTGCAACTTTGCGTTTTAACATGGGCAAACAGAAATAGGTGCTTTTATTTTGAACATTTTATTGCATTCTAGTGTGGCAAAACAGAAACTGAGATATTTATTTTGAAGCATGAGAAAAACAAACTACAATATTTATTTTTAAAACTTTAGGGTGTTCTGTAGCGTGGACAAACAGAGACTTTTATTTTGAAATCTACAGGGTTGTAGCTTAGTATGGAAAACACGAGATGCATTCACTGACCTTAGTGATTTTGATGATTTCAGCTGAGTCAGGTGTGTTGATCTCAGAGGGGCAGACACGAGATGCATTCAGGGACCTTTGTAAAGCGATCTGGTCGCTCGCTTGGTTGTGTTTGTTTCTCAAAACCAGTTTCATGTTAATAGAGAAGAATAAAGTCTAAAACAGTTACAGACGTGTGGAGGGGGGGTTGTAAAGGGGCTTCAGTGAGATGGTGGGAGTGAAAATCAAGCTTCAAAATAGTTTTACTGACATCACTGTGAGCTGCATCAGCCAGAGAACAGCAGCAGCAGCAGCAGCAGCAGACAAATGTGATATTTTTCTCCTCCTCATAATTTATTAGTTTCTTCTCATTGTTCTTGGTGTTCATGAGAGGCTGCGTCTCATCAGAATCATTCCCTCGTTAGTTCCGTCTGGTGTGTAAAGAACTTTAGAATGATGCGTTCTTTCACGTCAGTGTCTCCAAAAGTCTCAAATAACAAGAAAAAGACTCTAGATTTGTCTCCAAAGAGTCTCTAGAGGGTCTGAAAACTCGCTAAATATAGAGACAAAGTCGCTACGTTCTCAACACGGAAACAGCTGTAAGATGTGTTCCACTGGCCCCGCCCCTCTAAAGTTCTTGCTAATCTGACTAATCTAAAAAGGGTAAATTTAGTAACTATTCTGGACTGGGGACTTTTGCCATGGTTTTTTTAATTACCCGGGTAAATGAGAAAAGTTCCTGTGGTGGAAAAGGACCTAATGCTGTCCTGAGCTGTCTTACAGAAGACTCTCTCAGGTGTCGGGTAACGACCCTCATTCACATTACAAATGCTTCTGACGCCATGGGAGAAGCTAGGAGATGCATTCAGGGAACTTTGTAAATTTCATGACTTCTGCAATAGAATAGAATAGAATAGAATAGAATAGAATAGAACTGTTGTTGGTCATTGGGCTTGACACCATCTCAGCCTATTGTTTTTGATCGTACAGTACACCTGATCGCATTATTTCACATTGTTTTTGAAAAGTAGTGATAATGACAATCATATTTGCATATTTGTTGAAAGAAACATTTAGAGCAGATGCAAATCTTTTGCTATAACTTAAATCTTATTGATTTATAGTTATATATTTTTAATTGGATTTTTTTACTCAACCTAACAGGGGATGTTGTGATATTTTATGTGTACCGTGTTGAAAGAATGAAATAGTTGGAGCTGCAGTTAAAATGAATGGAGCCAGTAAAAATATGTTTAACACACTTTCTCACATGCACCAAACAGCATTAATTGTTGTTTTTAATAAAACAGTGAGTTTCTCTCTCTCTCTCTCTCTCTCTCTCTTTCTTTTTTTTTTTAAAAGCACGTTTTCACTTCCTTTTTCTTTGGTCAGTGACTGAGAAAGTGGCTGCAGGAGAAGAGCTCTTCGCCTCCGCTCTTCGCCTCCGCTCTTCACCTCCGCTCTTCATCAGCTTTTCACTCCACCACACGAAGAGAGTGACAGCGTTCGACCTGCTCATGGTAAAGACCAAAGAAAGAGACAGAGAAGTGGACTGATGATCACAAAGAGGAGGGTGGGCAGTTTGACTTCATGTCAGAATGAACACCCGCTGATTTGTGCACATCTGTGCATTACATGAATGGAATTTAAAAAGTTATTTAAATGAAATTTAAATGTTACAGACTTTTACAAATTTCATTTGCAGCCTGACAGGTGACTTATCATCCAGTCTTTAATAACTTTATTTTAGTATTCACTTACATTGTATTGCATTATTTGCTAGTTTTTATTTTATCATGTATTCATTGTTATCTTATTTTCAATTAAACTGTAATAAGTGTGTGTGTGTGTGTGTGTGTGTGTGTGTGTGTGTGTGTGTGTGTGTGTACATGTCCAAACCTGTGTTTGTGGGGACATCATGTCTGGTCCCCACAAGGCTAAAGGGCTTTTTTTCAGGGTTAAGACCTGGTTTAAGGGTTAGGGGTGAGACCAGTGTATGTATATGTGGTGTCAGGACCAGTAGTCCAAAACCTGGTCCTAATGAGGCAGAACCTCATTTCTGTGGAATTGGTTAAGTTTAGGACTGAGGTTTGATTTGTGGTTAGCGTAAAGTTAGGGTTAGTCATTAACTAGTTATGGTTAAAATTAGTGAAGAGGCTTTGTTTAGTCTGTTTAAATGAATGGAAGTCAATGCAGAGTCCTGAGAAGTCTGTGTGTGTGTGTGTGTGTGTGTGTGTGTGCGCGCAGGCCCCCTGGTGGCTGAGCTGCAGCATTGCAGCGTTCCTGTTCTTGGTTCTCGTGGCCCCGGTCGTCACTCAGACGTCCTGCAGCGGCAGAACTTCAGGGATTCCTGGGATACCAGGAACTCATGGGTCCAACGGCAGAGACGGACCTAAGGGAGAGAAGGGAGACACTGGTGATGCCACACTGCACATGAAAACATCTTATATACTGCACATTTTCATTTCTTTCACATAGGCCCAACACTGACCCAAGGGGTCAGTGTTGGGCCTATGTTGAGCTATGAATCATGAAACAGCAACTTTATGGAAGATTCATTAAAATATCAAGACATGTCTTTATGTTTTGTTTTTCTTTGCTTTGGTATCATCAGGGGAGTCACCAAAGTCTTTGATGGGCCAGAAGGGGGATCCAGGTATGCAGGGCCCACCAGGCCGGCCTGGGATGAAGGGGGATATGGGCCTCCCAGGGCTCCCAGGACCTCCAGGCGTGCCGGGGGAGAAGGGACGACCCTTGACCTCTGTGGCCCAGGAGAAACCTTTCTTCTCCCAAAATCTTCTGCTATCAGCGATACCAGAGATGGACACAAACCTTGGCTTTAGTGGGTCAGTGAAGGTTTAAAGTCAGAGACTGCAGGAGCAGTATGAACTCATTAACTTAATGTGATATGAACCGTAAACTGTGGGATTAATCCATCATCTGTTTAAGAGTTTTTAATTTGCTCTCTGAGGTCATTAATAGTAAGTATGTCTCTATATTCATCCATGCCTTCATGATAAGATGACAAAAGTTAATTTCACGTTTATAATAACTCATTTAAACAACTCAACAAAGGGTCTACAATATCTTCAGAACATGTTCACGTCTTTATCTCACTGTTAGACAGACTTTTCCAACAGGAAACTGAAGTTTGTAAACCACTCACTCTCCCACACCAAAGTCCATAGAGAAAATCAGTGATTTTAGCTCACAGGGACACAGGAGCTGCTGGTCTACTGCTGCCTCGTGTGGTCACTTTGTGTCACTGAGGTAAATCTGAACAAAGGATTTCAAACACTGAAGTCACTAAATAAGAAATGTGAATTCACTGATGGAGGCAGCAGCAGACCAGCAGCTCCTGTGTCCCTGTGAGCTAAAATCACTGATTTTCTCTATGGACTTTGGTGTGGGAGAGTGAGTCTTCTGTCAGTTGGCTACGCTGTGTTTTTTCATGTGTTCCCACTCACAGCCATGTTTTCACTGAGAGTGACCGTGACTGACTCATGCTGGTTTTCATCATAGGGACCAGCAGGGGGCGCTTACAGCTCAAGCTGTGCCTCATAGAACCACCATTCAAAAATCTTCTAAACTATCACTGAAGGGACCTATAGAATGAGTGTCAGTGCCCCTTCACTGTTTCCAACTGTATTTGCATCATCATGTAGGTGTGTCTGAAGCTGATGAGGGGCACCAACCTTCACCTGACACAGTGCGACATGTCTGACGGTTTTCTGGTCACGTCAGGCTCGGCCGTCCTGGAGCTGGAGGTCGGAGACACGGTCTCGCTGCAGGCGACCAAGTTTAACAGCATCGTGACGCGCCATCGCCACATCAGCCACACCTTCACAGGCTTCCTGATCTTCAGCACGGCCTGAAGTCACTGCTTCTCCTCCACACAGTCCCAGTTAACACTGGAGACATTTACAGCCACAAATGTTTGTGTAAAAACGACTGACGCTGACTCAGCAGTGGCGTGTTGCTTGTTTTATCCATAGACTATAAATAAAATAGGATGTAATGTGTTTGCAATAAATAAATGCATAACTCATGTTTTGAAACCTCAAGATTTGGCAATTTTACCGTTGCCATGTTAGCACAGTCCACTCATGTGTCATACTTTACCATGTATTTTCCTTTAAATGGGAACATAATTTACAAACTAAACATCATGTTCTACTGAAACAGCTGAATTACAGCTAAAACCAAAAAGAAACACCAATGAATAGCCTTAGAAGCAGATTCTACCACTAAAAATAAACCTGGACATTCAGTACAACGTCGCAATCATACTGTAGCTACGATTACGATCTTGGCGTTTCATAATGAAACAAATGGGATCATCCGTTACTAAAAATCTGCCCCCCACCCCTGTAGAATGCAAAGAAAATCAAGGGCCCCCCTAAACAACTGACGACCAAATGCCTGAATGTTCAATCACAGCCGCTGCTGTTCCTGCACCATGCAGCTCCAAATTTCTTGGATCCAGTCTGAACAAGTAATGTTACCTTAAAAGACAGATTTGCAACACATAAACCATAGCAGCTGTCACTCACACTGGTGTCCACTCATATGTGCCGTACTTTATCGACTATTTCCCTCTCAATGTGAAAATACTTTACTAAAGTGACATCAAGTTCTGTTGAGGAAGAGCTGAAACAAAGGACTGAAACCATCAACTCCTCAGGAAAATGTTTACTGATGTTAGAAATCAAGTGAGAGTTCAAAGCTCTTTTTTTTTACGTAGACTTCCATCCAAACTGATTTTCTCTCGCATTAAGTAGAGTCTCCCCCTGGTGGCCAACTGCTACTTCACTCCTTCTTCCTTGACTTTACTTCTCAAACCAGAGGAGTATGTCGATTTCTTATGCACAGTCTATGGTTTTGTCTCACTGCACTCAAATTATATTTAACTATTTAAATGCTGAATTTTATGTAGAAGTTTGACATTTCCAATCCAATCCAATCCAACTTTATTTATAAAGCACTTTAAAAACAACAACAGCTGAGGCAAAGTGCTGTACATTAGAGAAGAATAAGATAAACCACTGAAACATGCTAAAAGATAGACAACACGTAAAACACTGTTGATTGTATATTTTTTTTTTTTAGAGATAAAAGGCAGCTTGGAAATGGGTCTAAAATTAGCTAACACAAACTGATCAAGACCTGGGTTTTTTTTAATCAGAGGTTGCAATACCGCATGTTTAAATTTTGCAGGCACCACACCAGAAGACAGACTACTGTTAATAATGGCATGTTGAAGGATGTGGCCTCAATAAGGCCTAAAAAGTCTTTCACCAGTGGCTTATCGGGGCAGCACACATGGATATTAAAATCACCGATAATAAGAATCCGGTCATAGTGAGGAATAATTCCAGCCAAGAAGTCAGAGAAGTCATTTAAAAAATCCTTATTATATTTTGGAGGTCTGTGGATGACGGCGCACAGCACCGGGTCAGAGCGACCCACCTCAAATAAAGTCAGTTCAAAGCTGCAGAAGTGTAGCAGAGTTAAAAATACACTTTTTGAATTATAATTTCCAATTTGTAAGTTTTGCTTATGAGATATTTTCATTTGCCAGTATTTTATAAATTCTTTATGTGGAAATTGCCTTCTGCCTTTTGTGTACCTCCTGGGCTTCTGTAGCCCCTCCCCTCTGCCCTCACAGTCCCGGTGACGTTACTGAGGGTAAGTTGTGTGGAAAAACGCCGCTGTATTATTGTATTATTTTCTTTGTAAATTGAGCCATTTATGTTGTAATTTTTGATGTGTATTGTTTACTGTTGCATACTATTATGTTACCAAGCGGTTTGTGTTGTTTTGACCATTAATATAAGTTTTATAGACGTTTTAAGTTTTACTTTTTTTGGCGCGCTGTGTACTATGCGGGTCCATCTTGTTGCCATGTCATCTGTGCAGCATGGCTCGTATTTGAGTGTAAACAGTGGGCATGAGCAGAGACGCAGAAGAAAACAGAAGCCAAACAATGTGTTTTAATGTTTTCTTCAGGATTAAATGAGCAGAGGAAACCGTGCTTGAATCCTGTCTTCTTCATGCGGGGAGTTCGCGCGGAGTTGAAGTAACCGCAGCCCGCCGGTAAAAGTTCGGAAAGAGCGCTAGACTCACCTACACTTAGCCACGTCTAAATCCAGATGACGGGAGATGAAGAAATCCCTGAGGAAAAAAGTTTTGTTTGCCAGCGATCTAGCGTTTACCAGACCAATCCTGGCAGGGACTGGGACCTGTCGTCCATCGGACCGGGGAGTCCGGTGCAGCGGCCTCACGAAGTGGAGATTCACCCCGCGCCGGCGGAGTCGGGGAGAGCAGGGGCGGCGGAAGCCCTCATCCAAGCCGGTCACCGGTATCAGACAGGCACCGATGGGGTCCAGGAAACGCCAGGGCACAGCGAGTAATCCATGGTCAATTCTGGAAGAGCGTGCTAGGCAGACCTTGAGCTTCACCAGCCACCCGCCACGCTTACCGCGACGACGGCGACGCTTACGCCGGGGAGGTGGCATCTGAGGGCCGGTACAGGTGAGCCGGGATCCCCGACAGGAGCGGGGGTAGAAAGCCGAAGATCCAGGAGAGTTTGTCGATCATACACCAGTATAGACTTGATTTGAGGAGTGACAACCGTCAAAAGCAACAAAATAGCCACATAACCACAGAGACAGAGGTAGACTTTTAACACACATTGACATTTAAAACAAGCAGAAGAAAACCACCATTTCATGCACTTTATTCATGGTTTCAGTACAACTTAAAGGTACAGTCTATATTTCAAATGCGCTCCATCTTTAAAAATAAAAGCAATATTTCAACCTCTAAAAGGCTCCGCCCACAATAACATAATGTATGTTATTGTCTAACTCACTTTTATATTTATTGGTTTTCTTTGCAGTGTAGTTACAATGCTGAAGTAACAAACTTTTTAGAAATACTGAACAGCCAATAGGAGGCGCTCTCCCTGAACTGACCTGTAAGTGGTCAGTGTCCAGTCACGGAGGAGCAGAAATCTAGTAATAACAGCACCGATCAAACACAGCATTAAACCCAGTCACTCATTTCAACGTTTGCCTGATGATCCACCACTGGGAACAATTGCAGACATATACACCATTTCCTATAATTTGGCTGATAATAAGAACTCATGCAGCCATCATGTCCACTTCAAAGGTGTCACTTCTCTGTGTTTCCACTGACACCACCATCATCTGTAATCTGCTCCGCTCACTCTTACCCACATGAGGGCAGTATAACATCTGTGACAGTAATGACTAAGACTCTGTTGGTCTCATTGACTGGGATTACAGGGATGAAACACTCAAATTATTATTATTTTTTTAATTTATGTCCATGTTGAATCGCTCAGGACTAACTGCTAAATGTCCTTTGGCATTATCAGAAGTTTTATTCACCAGCCACGAGTAACAACTGAGAGACTGACTTTTACTTTAGTGGAAGGTGTAAGTCAGGGATGTCAAAGGGGGCCGGAATTTAAAATTGTGTCCAAATTGAGGTCAAATAAAAATAAAATCAGAACAAAGCAAGCTCATTGATTAAATAAGGAAACAAATCAGAGATCAAATTTGAAATTAAAGACGTGTCATGTTAGAGATGTAAAGATATAATGCTGAACGCAACAGAGCCTTTTTTCATAAAATAAAATGTATTGATTTACCTATGGACAAGCTTCAGATAAATGAGGATTAATATAAACAATGAACAAGGTTGTATGTATATATACATACAACCTTGTATGTATACAATAGTGTGCATAAGTCTTAGGCCACCATTAGATTTGTTGTTTTAGCAATGCTATAATGACCATACTGTACAATTATTTCTCCATCACTTTATTGGAACACGTCCTGAAAATATGGAGAAACACATATGCAGTTTGAAAATAACATCTTTTTCAACAAAAATGCTTGTATAATATCAAATATTTAGTGTGAGCTACATTTCCACTTGAACAATTTATGAGTTTATGAGATTTGCAAATCACTGTATTCTGTTTTTATTTGCATTTTACACAATGTCCCAACTTTTTTGGAATTGGGGTTTTATTTTTACTTACATTTACATTAATTAAGTCCACTCCCCGAGTGCTCATGCAACTTATTGTCTGTTCGGTACAATAAAAATAAAGAAATGTCATTTAATCTAATCTCTCTTTCTCTCTCTCTCTCTCAGGGTCACATGATTTCCTGTCAATGCAGAAGGAGCAGCAGTAAAGGTGAAACTGTTCAGTGACTTTTGTTCAGACTCCATTTTACCTTTGCAGCAGACGGACAAAAAAGGTGAGTCTTCATAAGATTATGATGATATTGGTTCATAAATAATGATTGTTTTGGGGGATGTTCCTGAGATTTAATGGAGTAGGACACGAGTTTGGAAGCTCCTGCTGATTTCGATTAAAACTGTATTTCTTCTGCGCTTTTCTTTTAGTCTTGTCTTAGTCCGTACTGCGTATTATGTACTTAAGTAAAGTTTGAAAGATATTCACAGATTCGAACTTCCGCGATCAATAACATTTAAACGAAACATTATTGAAACACATGTGATACATATTCTTAATCATAGTGACTTAGACTACCAGCTACAACCTCGTTTATGAGTTATCATTTTCAATAACTTCACCATATTACAGTGCAGTGTCATCAAACTTTCTCTACATCTTACTGCTGTACTGTACATGATACTACACCAATCTGTTTGAAGAAATATGATTGTAAATATTTTTTATGAATATTTATGAGAAATAACTTTCAATAACTTCACCATAATACAGTGTAGTGTCATCAAACTCTCTCTACATCATACTGCTGTACTGTACATGATACTACACCAGTCACTTTATCAAGCTTCAGATAAATGAGGATTAATATAAACAATGAAAGACTGTTTTTAGGTTGTATGTATATATACAATATTGTGCATAAGTCTTAGGCCACTTTGGATTTGTTGTTTTAGCAATGCTATAATGACCACACTGTACAATTATTTCTCTATCACTTTATTGGAACACATCCTGAAAAATATGGAGAAACACATATGCAGTTTGAAAATAACATCTTTTTCAACAAAAATGCTTGTATAATATCAAATATTTAGTGTGAGCTACATTTCCACTTGAACAATAACACAACCATGGCTCTTTAAAACCTGGAATGGAACCCTAATGTTATTGGTCAAACCTGTGTTTCTCCTACTATTTCATGGCAACAAATAGCTGCTGTGAAAAAGGTCTATTATACCTGGTTTACTCCAGACATGTTGGAGCATTACATACACATGTTGCACAAGTTC
>JAFBJR010000094.1:0-30619 GCA_016785285.1 Brachirus orientalis
ACTGAGACGGAAAGAGACGCACTGAGACAGAAAGAGACGGAAAGAGACAGAAAGAGACGCACTGAGACGGACTGAGACGGAAAGAGACGCACTGAGATGGACTGAGACAGAAAGAGACGGACTGAGACGGACTGAGACAGAAAGAGACGCACTGAGACAGAAAGAGACGCACTGAGACGGACTGAGACGGAAAGAGACAGAAAGAGACGCACTGAGACGGAAAGAGACGGAAAGAGACGCACTGAGACGGACCGAGACAGAACGAGACGCACTGAGACGGACTGAGACGGAAAGAGACGCACTGAGACGGACTGAGACGGACTGAGACGGAAAAGAGACGGACTGAGACAGAAAGAGATGAGACGGACAGACCGTCTAAATCTGCCCAAAACCAGTTTGTGTGATGTTTCTGCTTCTTAAATGTGAATATTTTCTGGTTTCTTTGCTCCAAATAACAAAGAAATCATTCAAACTGAATCATTTTGGTTTGTGGACAAAACAAGACATTTGAGAACATCATCATTTCCAGGTTTGACAAAAATTTGGAGCAAAGAAACCAGAAAATATTTACATTTAAGAATCTGAAAAATCACAGAAACCGGTTTTAATTATATATATAAAAAAAAAACGAAATGGCTGGACACTTTGATTTCCTTCTGTGTGTAAACGAGTCCTGATCCTTCATTTGATTCCTGAAGACTCGTCTCGTCTCTGCCTCGTCTCGTCTCCGTCTCGTCTCTCTCTCGTCTCTGTCTCGTCTCGTCTCTGTCTCGCCTCTGTCTCGTCTCTGTCTCGCCTCTGTCTCGCCTCTGTCTCGTCTCTGTCTCGTCTCTGTCTCGTCTGGTCTCTGTCTCTGCCTCGTCCCTGTCTCTGTCTCGTCTCGTCTCGTCTCTGCCTCGTCCCTGTCTCATCCCTGTCTCGTCCCTGTCTCGTCCCTGTCTCATCCCTGTCTCGTCTCGTCTCGTCTCCGTCTCGTCTCGTCTCGTCTCTGTCTCTGTCTCGTCTCTGCCTCGCCTCGTCTCCGTCTCGTCTCCGTCTCCATCTCGTCTCGCCTCGCCTCGCCTCGTCTCTGCCTCGTCTCTGTCTCGTCTCGTCTCGTCTCTGTCTCGTCTGGTCTCTGTCTCTGCCTCGTCCCTGTCTCGTCTCGTCTCTGCCTCGTCCCTGTCTCATCCCTGTCTCGTCTCGTCTCGTCTCCGTCTCCGTCTCCGTCTCCGTCTCGTCTCGCCTCGTCTCGTCTCCGTCTCCGTCTCGTCTCGCCTCGTCTCGTCTCTGCCTCGTCTCTGTCTCGTCTCGTCTCTGTCTCGTCTCTGTCTCACCTCTGTCTCGCCTCGTCTCTGCCTCGTCCCTGTCTCGTCTCGTCTCGTCTCGTCTCATCTCTGTCTCTGTCTCGTCTCCGTCTCGTCTCGTCTCGTCTCGTCTCGCCTCGTCTCGTCTCGTCTCTGCCTCGTCTCTGTCTCGTCTCGTCTCGTCTCTGTCTCGTCTCTGTCTCGCCTCGTCTCTGCCTCGTCTCCGTCTCGTCTCGCCTCGTCTGGTCTCTGTCTCTGCCTCGTCCCTGTCTCGTCTCGTCTCTGCCTCGTCCCTGTCTCATCCCTGTCTCGTCTCCGTCTCCGTCTCGTCTCCGTCTCGTCTCGTCTCGCCTCGTCTCTGTCTCGTCTCTGTCTCGTCTGGTCTCTGTCTCTGCCTCGTCCCTGTCTCTGTCTCGTCTCGTCTCGTCTCTGCCTCGTCCCTGTCTCATCCCTGTCTCGTCTCGTCTCTGTCTCTGTCTCTGTCTCGTCTCTGCCTCGCCTCGTCTCCGTCTCGTCTCGTCTCGCCTCGCCTCGTCTCTGCCTCGTCTCTGTCTCGTCTCGTCTCTGTCTCGTCTCGTCTCTGTCTCGTCTCTGTCTCGCCTCGTCTCTGCCTCGTCTCTGTCTCGTCTCCGTCTCGTCTCGCCTCGTCTCGTCTCGTCTCGTCTCGTCTCGTCTCGCCTCGTCTCGTCTCTGCCTCGTCTCTGTCTCGTCTCGTCTCGTCTCTGTCTCGTCCCTGTCTCGTCTCGTCTCTGCCTCGTCCCTGTCTCATCCCTGTCTCGTCTCGTCTCTGCCTCGTCTCTCTCTCTTGTCTCTCTCCTGTTCACACCCGTCACCACCACCAGGGGCAGCAGTGAGACATGTCCCGGCTCAGTGGAGCTGTTTTTCTTTCCCTCCTGTGTCTCTGTGTCACTGATCCGTCCATTAGAGCTGGATCCGCCCTCAGCACTGGCTCTGACTGCGCCCGCATGAATAACAGCGCTCACGTTACGCAACAGACAGAGAAAGAAGAAGGAGCAGAGCAGAAAACTCTTCCTCCTCCTCCTCCTCCTCCTCTGGTCTTTTGTCTCTCATGTCTCTTCCTGATCTTTTGTCCACACATGTCTTCATGTTGCCTGTGGCTTTACTTCCTCTGTGCTCTTCATGTATGAAGCAGCATGAAAGTCTATTAAAGGGCTGAAAAGAACTGTTTTCCTTTTTCTGTTTAAAGTGATAGTTTAGGCATTTTGAAGTGTGCTTGTATGAAGCACTGACATAGTGAGCTGGACTGTGAGCGCCCCCTGCTGCCGAGAGAACCAGCCTGAGATACAGAGGCTTAACATAATTATCATGTCATAAATGATATCTATGATATCTTCAGAACATGTTCACATCTTTATCTCACTGTTAGACAGACTTTTCCAACAGGAAAGTGAAGTTTGTAAACCACTCCCTCTCCCACACCAAAGTCCATAGAGAAAATCAGTGATTTTAGCTCACAGGGACACAGGAGCTGCTGGTCTACTGCTGCCTCGTGTGGTCACTTTGTGTCACTGAGGTCAATCTGAACAAAGGATTTCAAACACTGAAGTGACAAAATAAGACATTTGAACTTAGTGATGGAGGCAGCAGTGGATCAACAACTCCTGTGTCCCTGTGAGCTAAAATCACTGATTTTCTCTATGCACTTTGGTGTGGGAGAGTGAGTGGTTTCTTTAGTTTCTAGATGGCAAAGTCTAACAATGAAATAAAGCAGTGAACATATTCTTAAGATATAATAGACTTAAGTGAATGTAGCCTTTATTAGGCGACCCTTTTGTCACTCTCCCACACCAAAGTCCATAGAGAAAATCAGTGATTTTAGCTCACAGGGGACACAGGAGTTGTTGATCTACTGCTGCCTCGTGTGGTCACTTTGTGTCACTGACGTAAATCTAAAGGAAATATTTCAAAAGCCGAATTGACAAAATAAGACATTTGAACTTAGTGATGGAGGCAGCAGTGGATCAACAGCTCCTGTGTCCCTGTGAGCTAAAATCACTGATTTTCTCTATGGACTTTGGTGTGGTGTGTTAAAAGCAGATTTTAGCCTCCTAACAAAAGACTTGTGTAATAAAATGTTTTCACTGAGAGTGAGACTCTGTGTCTCAGCAGCAGGGGGCGCTCACACTTCATACAAACACACTTTAAAAAGCCTGAACTATCCCTTTAAAGTTGTTTTCTCAAGTGAGTCTAGACTCGCTGAAGTGACTCAGACCTGGACCTGCAGCTGCAGGTCCACCTCAGCACGTCAGCCTTCATGGAAAACTACTGTGACTGGACCTGATCAGCCCTGAACCAAGACCCGATCAGACCTGAACCAAGACCTGGACCTGATCAGACTTGAACCAAGACCTGGACCTGATCAGACCTGAACCAAAACCTGAACCAAGACTTTATTAGACCTGAACCAAGACCTAATCACACATGAACCAAGAACTGATTACACCTAAACCAAGACCTGATCAGACCAAGACCTGGTCCTGGTCCTGATCTTTACTGACTGCAGCTGTGTTTGCTGCTGTGTTTAACTTTCCAAATAAAAGTCTCAGTTTCTTTTCATCCACTTTAAAACCCAACCATGTGTTTTTTCAAAATAAAAGCCTGCTCTCTGTTCACCCATGTTACAACCAAACCCTCCAGTCACGGATGTTTCACTAGAAAAACCTGGACAATTGTCCATTGTTGATGTAACGTAAAACAAATGTGGGGTTTTTAAATCTGTTTCTGCTGTGACTGTCTCTCTCTCTCTCTGTGTCTGTCTGTCTCTCTGTGTCTGTCTGTCTCTCAGGTTCTCAGCTCTACATCATGCTGCTCTCACAGGAACCACAGAACTGTTGTCTGCTCTGCTGGAGGCTCAGGCCACAGTGGACATCAAAGACACCAATGGTTAGACACACACACACACACACATGCTTGTGCTTCTATCCTAGTAGGACCCTCATAGACATAATACATTCTCCAGCCCCTTACCCTAACCTTAACCTAAATCCAATTCTAAACCTAACCCTAAAACCAGGTCTTAACCCTGAAAAAGCCCTTTAAAGAAGTGAGGACCAGACAAAATGTCCTCACTCTGACAAAATTCCCAGATAATCCAAGATAATCCCAAACGACAAAGACTGACTTGACCAAGATCCCAAGGACAATCACTTGTCCAGATGCAGAGCGTCCTGCAGATCAGTAAAAGTGGACAATGCCATGGATGAAGACGCTCTTATGAGTTGTCCTCCCATCTTAAGCTGCGTCAGCACATTCGGTCCTTGAATCTTGTCCTTGAAAAGTCCTTGAATTTAATGTCAACCAAAGTGCGTGACCCCGAGTCACACGCTGATATCAGCACCGATGAGCGAGTGAAGACATGAATGTCATGTGATGTGGTTGTCATGTGACTGGTGCAGGAATGCGTCCGCTCCATTACGCGGCCTGGCAGGGAAAAGCCGAGTCTGTGCTGATGCTGCTTCGCTGCGGCGCCTCGGTGAACGGCGTCTCCGTGGACGGACACATCCCGCTGCACCTGGCCGCTCAGTATGGACACTATGAAGTGGTGAGTGGACTGACCAATCGGCTCTGACCACTCATTATTACCTGACGAGGAAGCAAAGGATCTTAAAGGGATAGTTGAGGGTTTTTAAAATATGCTTGGACTGCATTTGGTTCCGACACATTGTCCCATTTCACTTTGCTCCGTCGACTCCCAAACGATCCAGTCAACATGGCCTTTGTGGCCGATCATATCCCAGAATTCTTTGCGTATTCCAGGTGGCAAAAATGCAGCTTTAACCTGTCCATGTTTGTCTCCACCTGAGAAACATCACACGCTGGCGTTGAAGCATCTCCTTTTCTTACATAAAACTAGTACAAAACTAAACTAGAACTGGCTACAAAGAATTCTATTAGTTCTACAATTATGTTTAGCACAGAATTATCTTTATTACAAACACAAATTACTCTATAAACAATCAGACAGAACAAGGAATTGTCATAAAGAGTAAAGGACCAAACTATGAGCAACAGTAAGAGCAAGAGACAGGAGGATGACATAATTTGTTTTTTACACAAAATTGTCTACACAAAATTGCAAGGGTGGTGTTTTGTGATACAATAGGATAAAACCAACTTTAGCAGATTCACCTGGGTCATTTTCATGTGGACAGTCCTTCAGTGTACAGTTGACCGGAAACCATGAGAAGAAGAAGAAGAAGAATTGGTGACATAACGTCTTTATCTAACTGTTAGACAGACTCGTGTGGTCACTTTGTGTCACTGAGGTCAATCTGAACAAAGGATTTCAAACACTGAAGTGACAAAATAAGACATTTGAACTTAGTGATGGAGGCAGCAGTGGATCAACAACTCCTGTGTCCCTGTGAGCTAAAATCACTGATTTTCTCTATGGACTTTGGTGTGGGAGAGTGAGCGGTTTACAAACTTCACTTTCCTGTTGGAAAAGTCTGTCTAACAGTGAGATAAAGACATGAACATGTTCTGAAGATATCGTAGACTTAAACTGACATAGATTTTATTAACTGAGACTTTTGTTAAAAGGCTGAAATCAGTTTTTGTTTCCCTTTTAATGTGTCAGGATGCAGACATGCAGCAGGAAGTAGATGATAGTAACTGAGAAGGTGTTTGTTGTTTTCAGTCAGAGATGCTGCTGCAGCATCAGTCTAATCCCTGTCTGGTCAACAAGGCCAAGAAGACTCCTCTGGACCTGGCCTGTGAGTTTGGACGAGTCAAGGTGAGCTTCACCTCTCATCTTTTTTTTATTCTTGTCTGTGTTCAGGCTCCACCCACACTAATACATTTTAGTTTTGAAAGCCCAGTTTTTTGGTTGTTGGTGGTGTCGATGTTCTTACTCTGCTCTGATTGGTCCTCAGTGCTTTTAGCAGTTATTTGCAGTTGGTTTGCAGTCTGATTTTAGTAGCTAACTCTCATAAAACCACACTTATCACTGAGCTGTTAGAAATAAGCTGTCTGGTCTTAGCCTTTAGCTGTTAGCAGTCTAAACTCAGCAGTTACCTGTTAGCAGTCTAAACTCAGAAGTTGGCTGTTAGCAGTCTGATCTTAGTGGTTAGCTGTTAGCAGTCTGATCTTAGCAGTTGGCTGTTAGCAGCCTGATCTTAGTGGTTAGCTGTTAGCAGTCTGATTTTAGCAGTTGGCTGTTAGCAGTCTGATCTTAGTGGTTAACTGTTAGCAGTCTGGTCTTAATAGTTGGCTGTTAGCAGTCTGATCTTAGTGGTTACCTGTTAGCAGTCTAAACTCAGAAGTTGGCTGTTAGCAGTCTGATCTTAGTGGTTACCTGTTAGCAGTCTAAACTCAGAAGTTGGCTGTTAGCAGTCTGATCTTAGTGGTTACCTGTTAGCAGTCTAAACTCAGAAGTTGGCTGTTAGCAGTCTGATCTTAGTGGTTACCTGTTAGCAGTCTAAACTCAGAAGTTGGCTGTTAGCAGTCTGATCTTAGTGGTTACCTGTTAGCAGTCTAAACTCAGAAGTTGGCTGTTAGCAGTCTGATCTTAGTGGTTACCTGTTAGCAGTCTAAACTCAGAAGTTGGCTGTTAGCAGTCTGATCTTAGTGGTTACCTGTTAGCAGTCTAAACTCAGAAGTTGGCTGTTAGCAGTCTGATCTTAGTGGTTACCTGTTAGCAGTCTAAACTCAGAAGTTGGCTGTTAGCAGTCTGATCTTAGTGGTTACCTGTTAGCAGTCTAAACTCAGAAGTTGGCTGTTAGCAGTCTGATCTTAGTGGTTACCTGTTAGCAGTCTAAACTCAGAAGTTGGCTGTTAGCAGTCTGATCTTAGTGGTTACCTGTTAGCAGTCTAAACTCAGAAGTTGGCTGTTAGCAGTCTGATCTTAGTGGTTAGCTGTTAGCAGTCTGATTTTAGCAGTTGGCTGTTAGCAGTCTGATCTTAGTGGTTAACTGTTAGCAGTCTGGTCTTAATAGTTAGCTGTTGTCAGTCTTGTGCTAGTAGTTAGCTGTTAGCAATCCACTCTTAGTAGTTAGAAGCCGAGCTTAGCAGTTAGCTGTTAGCAGTCTGCCATTAGCTGTAAACAGTGTTTGGTCATGTTTCAGTGTGTTCTTAGTAGTTAGCTATTAGCAGTCTGATCTCAGCAGTTGGTCGTTAGCAGTCTGGTTTTTAGCCTTTAGCTGTTAGCAGTTAGTTTTAGCTTCTTGTTTGAATGTGGAAACTTTAAGAGGAAACAAAAATCCATTAAGAAACACTCTGATGACTTTTTCTCTCTTCCTCTTTTTGCCCCTCCTCTTCCTCTCAGGTGGCCCAGCTGTTGCTGAGCAGTAACATGGTGGTGGCGCTGTTGGAGGGAGAGAAGAAGGAGCCGTCAGACTCGGCCTTCACCACACCGCTGCACCTCGCCGCCCGAAACGGCCATAAAGAGATCATAGGGTGAGACACAGACGAGCGGTGTCAGTGCTAGCATCAGGACAGTCAACCATTTAACAGCACGCTGCTGTGTGTCATGTGACTGTGTGCCATGTGACTGTGCGCCATGTGACTGTGTCATGTGACTGTGCGTCATGTGACTGTGTCATGTGACTGCGTCATGTGACTGTGTCATGTGACTGTGCATCATGTGACTGTGCACCATGTGACTGTGCGCCATGTGACTGTGCGCGTGTCATGTGACTGCGCAATGTGACTGTGCGCCATGTGACTGTGCGTCATGATTGTGCACCATGTGACTGTGCGCCATGTGACTGTGCATCATGTGACTGTGTGTCATGTGACTGTGTGTCATGTGACTGTGCGTCATGATTGTGCACCATGTGACTGTGCGTCATGTGACTGTGCGTCATGTGACTGTGTCATGTGACTGTGCGTCATGTGACTGTGTCATGTGACTGTGTCATGTGACTGTGCGCCATGTGACTGTGCGTCATGTGACTGTGTGTCTGTTGAAGGCTGCTGCTGAAGGCCGGTATCGACATCAACAAAACCACAAAGTCCGGCACGGCTCTGCACGAAGCTGCGCTGTATGGAAAAACCGAAGTGGTGCGACTTCTGCTGGACGTAAGTTGATCCAAGAACACACACTCACCTCCATTTTAACACCACACTGGCCGGACAGTTGTTACTGTAGCTGTGGTCACTCCTGGTCACCGTAATGGTGATATTTGTAAATGTATGAAGACAAAATAACCACCATGTGACATCAAAGATGAAGGAAACATGTTAAACATGTTAGACAATATATGGATATTATATCAACATGGTGACACAAGACAAAATTAGGGCTGCAACTAGCCATTATTTTCAAACTTGACTCATCTGTTGATTATTTCCTCCATTAATCGATGAGTTGTTTGGTTCCTAAAATGTCAGTGTTGATCAAACCTGGAAATGGTGATGTTCTCAAATGTCTTGTTTTTGTCCACAAGCCAAAATGATTCAGTTTGAATGATGTCCTTGTTATTTGGAGCAAAGACACCAGAAAATATTCACACTAAACTGGTTATCAAAATACTTGATGATTAATTTAATTGATTAATAATTGTTTAATTGCGTTATTGTTTCAGCCCTAGACCAGATCTGTTCTTAGATTTTGGATAACGTCATATAATAAAGTATCTGTGATAACTTTTCCTGGTTTTATAGTCTGTTGCACTGATGATAATCATATTTATTATATTGAATACATGCAATAAATATTATAAATCAAGTAAAAAAATACATGGAATTGACAAAATTATAAAAAAGGTAATTTAATAGCACTTTAAGCCTAATTAAAATTAAGTGCTAACAAAATGTGAGCAGCTTTATATCCACATATGTCTGTTATATCAGGACAGAGACTCAGATTATACACAGATTATTTATAAGACATATCAGAAATATTGATATCAAATGATGTAAAAAGTAGAACAGGATAACATTTCATCCCATATCACTCAGCCTTAGACCTTAGATCAGTGATTTTAGCTCACAGGGACACAGGAGCTGCTGGTCTACTGCTGCCTCTTGTGGTCACTTTGTGTCACTGCTGGTCAATCTGAACAAATGATTTCAAACACTGAAGTGACAAAATAAGACATTTGAACTTAGTGATGGAGGCAGCAGTTAACTTGGTCATCCTGCGTCTCCTGTGTTGTGTTCCCAGGCCGGCGTGGACGTCAACATACGAAACACCTACAACCAGACGGCGCTGGACATCGTCAACCAGTTCACCACCTCGCACGCCAGCAAGGACATCAAGCAGCTGCTCCGAGGTCGAGTCTGAAGCACAAACGACGATTCTCTCGTCATTCCTCCTTTGTTTTCTGTCTTTTACTCTTCTAAAGACAGAGATGTGTGTGAAAAAATATCACTTCAACTTCAGTTTCCTGTTGGAAACTGTTGGAAAAGTCTGTTCAACAGTGAGATAAAGACATGAACATGTTGTAGATTCTGGAAAGTGAAGTTTGTAAACCACTCACTCTCCCACACCAAAGTCCATAGAGAAAATCAGTGATTTTAGCTCACAGGGACACAGGAGTTGTTGATCCACTGCTGCCTCCATCACTAAGTTCAAATGTCTTATTTTGTCAATTCGGCATTTGAAAATCTTCATTCAAATTTACCTCAGTGACACAAAGTGACCACACGAGGCAGCAGTGTACTGTATGTGTGTGTTCTGGATCTCCGTCTCATCTCAGTCCACATGTCTCCTGCTTCACAGATGCGACGGGAGTTCTGCAGGTCCGGGCTCTGAAGGACTACTGGAACCTCCACGATCCCACCGCGCTCAACATCCGGGCTGGTGACATCATCACGGTGAGACCGACTGAACCACTTCACATATCTGGACATGACCAAACATGGACATGACCAAACATGACCAAACATGGACATGACCAAACATGGACATGACCAAATATGACCAAACATGGACATGACCAAACATGATCAAACATGGACATGACCAAACATGGACATGACCAAATATGACCAAACATGGACATGACCAAACATGGACATGACCAAACATGGACATGACCAAATATGACCAAACATGGACATGACCAAACATGACCAAACATGGACATGACCAAACATGACCAAACATGGACATGACCAAACATGACCAAACATGACCAAACATGACCAAACATGGACATGACCAAACATGACCAAACATGGACATGACCAAACATGACCAAACATGGACATGACCAAACATGACCAAACATGGACATGACCAAATATGACCAAACATGACCAAACATGACCAAACATGGACATGACCAAACATGGACATGACCAAACATGACCAAACATGACCAAACATGGACGTTCCTCCACCGCTCCCTGACCTGTGTTTTCGGGCCGCAGGTGTTGGAGCAGCATGTGGACGGACGCTGGAAAGGCCACATCCATGACAACCCGAGAGGAATGGACCGGGTCGGCTTCTTCCCTCCGTCCATCGTGGAGGTCATCAGCAGAAGAAACGGTGAGTTGCAGTTAAATCGCGCGTCACATGGCGTCTCTGAAGTCACGCGGGTTTTTCCACATGAGAAGAGTCGATGAAAATATAAAGAAGGCAAGTCACCTGACATCGTTAGAGACTCACACAGGAAGTGATGTAACAGTCCTGACACACTAACCCCGCCCGCTTCAGGACCATCCCATGCTGCCTCCTCCCCCTCACCTCCTGCCTCCATATCTCCATCCAAACCACGTAATGACTGACCTCCACCTCTAACCTTCAGCTTGATAACCACCCCTCCCCCATCCCCCGCCCCCATCCTTCCCCTCTCACCCTGTAGGGGGCACTCTCTCCCGGCACGCCTCTCTGCCCACCCAGCGCCAGCACCTGCTATCAAGAGCCCCCCTCTCCTCCAGCCTCAGCTCCGCCCCACAGACCGACGACTCCTACACTCTGTATGCTCCGCCCACACATGCTGTGCTGCCGTTAGCCAATGGCCTTTTTACCTGCACAGGTACACACACACACACACACACACACACACACACACACACACATTCTTTAATGTTCCTCCCAGTCTCCTAATGATGATAAAGCTGCCAATGATTACATTTGACATTTGTAAACCACTCACTCTCCCACACCAAAGTCCATAGAGAAAATCAGTGATTTTAGCTCACAGGGACACAGGAGCTGCTGGTCTACTGCTGCCTCGTGTGGTCACTTTGTGTCACTTAAATAAATCTAAATTAAGATTTTCAAATGCTGAAGTGACAAAATAAGACATTTGAACTTAGTGATGGAGGCAGCAGTGGATCAACAACTCCTGTGTGCTGTGATGTAAAATCTCAGATTTTCTCTATGGACTTTGGTGTGGGAGAATGAGTGGTGTGGAAAAGTCTGTCTAACAGTGAGATAAAGATGTGAACATGTTCTGAAGACATTGTAGACTTAAACATGTCGATTTTATTACACAGATATTTTTTTTTTTTTGCATCTTTTTGCTGGCAGCCATGTTTTCACTGAGGCTACATCATTACTGCTATGTAATCTGCATCCACACTAACACACTTGAAATCATGAATCACATGATCATTCGGGTTTGATGGGCCCGTGTGTGGAACAGGAAGTTGATGTTTGTTCAGAAACAACAGTCGTGGAAGGTCAGAGGTCAGAGCAGATTTGTGTTGTGTGACCAGCAATGAGGTGAAACTGAAATTGTTAACAGATTTTTTTGTTCACAGCTGGTCGTCGAGTTGCAGACGCTCATAATCTGTCAGAATACAAATGCAGGAAACTGCTCCATTGTTTCTGTGTGTGCGTGTGTGTGTGTGTGTGTTACACTGCATGTTTAAGGAGGTGAATAAACATCTTTTTTTAACCGGACGTTGCCTTGACGACAGTCAGGGCCACGAATCACATGGGAAAGGAAGAGAAGCTTATTGGCTTCACAGATCGAGCGCATGTGGGGGCATCACTGTGTCTTTGGTGGAGGAACTGCACCTCCTAGTGGCAGCATCCAGAAGTGAAGCTGTATTCACTTCACATGGATCCTGAAAACACACAGTATTTAATGTGAGCGTGTTCAGCAGCAGGACTGTAGTGATTTGGAAACTTCAGGCCAAATGTTGAAGAACAGGAGAAGAACATTTGAGCGATTATTTATATTTCATTGTCGATATCTGCTCGTCTTTACATGACATACAACTGTCAGTGTTTCAGCCAATGAAGTCGGAGATTTGACCACATCACGTAACATTTCAGTTTTTATTGAAGTTATTCTTCCAAAATAAAGTCTGGATTTTTATCTTATCATCGTTATTTCACAACTGTAGACACACATTAGTAACAGGAGGCGACAGAATGGTTTAGATATTTAAATAAAACTAAACAGGAAATGAATTGAGGTTTTCTGAACCTTGAAATGTTCATAATCATGTAGAATCAGACAAAAGCACTCACACCCACAGTGTTAAGCCCCGCCCCCTGTCAGTCAGCCCGCCCCCTGACAGAACTCAGTGTTTGTGTCTGATAGGTGTGTCTCCGAGCCGCCTGTCTGCGTGTCCCTTCCAGGACATCTGGGTCCTCAGGGACTCGTGTCATGGTAAGAGTCCTCAGAACCACTGCAGCTTCCTCTGCCTCGCTCAGCGCTCTGCATCAGGGGACACACTGTGAACGCCGCGCTGCCCCCACTGACCAGCTGTGGCGCTGTGACTCATATCACTTCATTACACCACACACACAGGACCTCAATCACATAGTGTCCCCTCACGTCCCCTCATGTCCCCCACGTCCTCTCACGTCCTCTCTCGTCCTCTCACGTCCCCTCACGTCCTCTCACGTCCCCTCACGTCCCCTCACGTCCTCTCACGTCCCCTCACGTCCCCTCACGTCCTCTCACGTCCCCTCACGTCCCCTCACGTCCTCTCTCGTCCCCTCACGTCCCCTCACGTCCTCTCACGTCCCCTCACGTCCCCCACGTCCTCTCACGTTCCCCTCACGTCCCCTCACGTCCTCTTCCCCTCATTTCCCCCCACGTCCTCTCACGTCCCCTCACGTCCTCTCACGTCCTCTCACGTCCCCTCACGTCCTCTCACGTCCCCCCACGTCTCTCAGACTCTCAGCTCTGTGTTGAATCCGCTTTAACACTTTCACAGTCTCTTTCTTTGTGAGTTGATTAAAGAACTGGTGCCTGCAGCTCTGCTCTGCATCCTGCATCTGTCTCCTTCATGATGATGTCACGGCCCGCTGATGATGTCACGGCCCGCTGATGATGTCACGGCTCGCTGATGATGTCACGGCTCACTGATGATGTCGTCGTTTGCAGCAGGTGACAGGAACAGTGTGGGCAGCGTGGGCAGCACTCGGAGCGCCGGCAGCGGTCAGAGCACCGAGAGCAACAACACGGTCAACGGTGTCCAGCAACACGGCGGTCACCATGACAACAGCAGCCGGGTAAACCCCCTCACGTCCTCTCACGTCCCCTCATTTCCCCCCACGTCCTCTCACGTCCTCTCACGTCCTCTCACGTCCTCTCACGTCCCCTCACGTCCTCTCACGTCCCCCCACGTCTCTCAGACTCTCAGCTCTGTGTTGAATCCGCTTTAACACTTTCACAGTCTCTTTCTTTGTGAGTTGATTAAAGAACTGGTGCCTGCAGCTCTGCTCTGCATCCTGCATCTGTCTCCTTCATGATGATGTCACGGCCCGCTGATGATGTCGCGGCTCGCTGATGATGTCACGGCTCACTGATGATGTCGTCGTTTGCAGCAGGTGACAGGAACAGTGTGGGCAGCGTGGGCAGCACTCGGAGCGCCGGCAGCGGTCAGAGCACCGAGAGCAACAACACGGTCAACGGTGTCCAGCAACACGGCGGTCACCATGACAACAGCAGCCGGGTAAACCAACAGAGCTACACGTCCTCATGATTTGTTCATGATTATTGACAAAGAGGCATAAACAATGTTGTTGTTGTTGTTGTTGTTGTGCTGCAGACGGCGCCCCCTGCTGCTGAGTGTGGACAGACAGACCAGAACAAACAGCCTGATCCTCCTGCAGGTACAGAAACAACAACAACAACAGAACTTTGTTTGTTTCTTGTGACATGAAATTCTGGTGTCATGTGACCCGGTGTGATGTCACTGCAGCCGGGACTCCTCGGAGACAGACGGTGGCGGCGCAGAAACCCGCCGAGCAGACGTTCTCTCAGCAGTTTGTCCGTCCTCAGCAGCTATTGGACGGAAAGGTAACTGTCCCCACACCGTCCATGCAATAACCCGTTTCCATGGAGACCAAGAGGAAAAAACCTCAAACAAAGCAACAACTGTCTTCTCATGACGTCTGGTTTTGTCTCATGTCATTTCACGCCGTCATGTTGTCTCTGTTGTCTTTCATATAATATTTATGTCCAAATGTGATCAGTGTTGTCCTCGTGTTCTCAGGACGCAGACGCCATCTTTCAGTGGCTGAGCGACTTCCAGCTGGAACAGTACACGGGGAACTTTGTCGGCGCCGGGTACGACGTCCCGACCATCAGCAGGATGACGCCCGAGGTGAAACACGTCACGTGTGTGCAGAATTTACCAGTTTATCACAGGTGGATGATCATTCACGTCACTGTATCGTCTTCCTAACACGTGTGGATTCACTGGCCCCAAACGTGGACATTTAGATTTAAAGAAGAACTTTGCAAGTCCAGTTCGTTTTTCACCTCTTTTTCCATGGAGCGCCCCCTTGTGTCCACCTCTTTGTCCGAAACATGTCCTCGATTCCCAGGGACGTGTGTTAGCGTTACCACGTCCTCACTCGTCCACAGATGGTTCCAGATTAAAAGTCTGTTTTTGTCACATGGTTTAAGTGAAACATACTGGAATACTGGATTCTATGCAGACGATACTTTGGTGTTTTTGAATCACCTCAGTTAAATTGTGTTTTTCAGAAACAGGAATCTTTATTATAAGATCAGAGTAGAAGTCAATGTTCCATCATCTTCACAGGATACGACCGTTGATACACCGGTGCCTCGGGTTAGGGTTAGACCACAGGATTGATGGCAGTCAACAAAGCAGGATTTGTGTTTCTCGCGGACTGATGCGGAAATCAGCGTTTGCTCTTATTACACAGGAAATGTAGCCTCTGTGATTCTGTCTGCAGGACTTGACCGCCATCGGAGTGACCAAACCAGGACACCGCAAGAAAATCTCCATGGAGATCAACAACCTGAACATCCCAGAGTGGCTGCCTGAATACATCCCAGTAAGACCTCTGACCTCTGAGACCACCGACCTCCGACACTGTGAAAGCAGCTGATGTGTTGTCTTCTCTCTCACAGTCTGACCTGGGCGAGTGGCTCAGCGCCATCGGACTCCTGCAGTACCACAAGAAACTCTCTGAAAACGGCTACGACTCCATCAGCATCGTCAAAGACCTGACGTGGGAAGACCTGCAGGAGATTGGCATCACCAAGCTGGGTGAGGAGGACATCTTAGATGTTCCTACAAATGTGTATCAGCATTATTTTACTGTGGTATGAAGGTTCGGTTTTCCATCCAGGCCACCAGAAGAAGCTGATGCTGGCAGTGAGGAAGCTGTGTGACATCCAGAGGGCCATCCTCCAGGCCGAATCAGGCCAAGACCCGCTGCGACGCAAAGGCTCCAGGGGGCTCCACCTGGTCACCATTGAGCCAGCAGACTCTGCAGGTGAATGCTCCTCCCCTCACACCCCAAAGATGTTGACCTTCCAGGACAGCGAGCTGAGCACCGAGCTGCAGACGGCCATGTCCGGCCACTACGGAGGCTGTGAAGAGGGTTTGGCCATCAAAAAGGCCGTGGGAATGTCTCAGAGCCAGGAGAGCATCGACACCCGCTCTAGAGGCTCCGGCCGCTCCCAGGACCCTCCTATGATCCCCATCAACCCCCACAGCTGGTCCCAGGAGAACCTGGACCACAGCCCTGTCAGAGAAAGGAATCTTCCTGAAGGCTGGGACCAGAGGCCGCTGAACCAACAGCCGCTGCCCAAGCAGGTGCCTCTGGGCACAGCCACTGTGTTCAAGTACCCAGCTATACCGACTAAGCCCAAACTGTCAGGGTCTTGTGGCCCCTCCCCTCATGGCTCCCCAGCACTGAAGGGTTTCTCCTACCTGCATTCTCACTGTGGCTCCACCGAGCTGAGCTCATCCATGAAGCCTGATGTCCACACCAAGTCCCTGACACCGCCCAAGAAGCGTACCCAGAGCACGACCCGTTACGCTCTGTCAGATGGGGAGCCCGATGATGACGATGATGAAGATCCCGGTGTTCCATCAGGAATCCTGCCGTCCTATGCCACATTAACCCGCAAGCCAGGTCGCAACCAGCTGGCTCGATTACAGTCGAGTCCCGAAAAGAGCGGCAACGTGGGACGCAGTCAATCATTTGCAGTGCGTGCCAGGAAGAAGGGTCCCCCTCCTCCACCACCAAAGAGACTCAGTTCTGTGAGCAGCACCGCCAGTGGGGAGCTGAGCGACAGCAGCACAACCTTGTCTGCAGACAGGGTGGTGACTGACAGTCCAGGAACTGTGAGAAGCATTGCTGCTTCTCTGGAAGGAAGCCTGGAAGAGAGCAACCAAACCCCAGGACCCAAACCAGACCTCATCCTCCAGGAGCCACCTTCACCCTCCCTGATCTCTGCAGGACAGGAACCTCGAGAGCCTGCAGGTGTGAGGAAGAGGGTGCAGAGTGAGTGCATTCCTGCAAACACCAGCACCGAGCTGGACCGAGGGGTGAAGTCTGACTCGGAGGAGGACGGGAGCCGGTTGGAGGGCTCCTCGTCCCCTCAGAACAGCTCCAGTGAGTGCATTCCTTTCGCAGAGGAGGGCAACCTGACCATCAAACAGAGGCCCAAAGCTCCGGGGCCGCCCAGGGCCGAGGCGGTGCTGGAGCCTCCAGACAAAACAGCATCCAAGACCCCAGAGGTACCTGAGTTTAATCTGAAGGAGTCAGACACAGTGAAGCGAAGACACAAACCCAAAGACAAGGAGCAGGAAGGAGGCTCCCCCAGCCGAGACGATACAGGGGGACCCGGGTCTCAGTCCGACAGCAACCGGCCCCTGTCCCAGAATCAGGAACAGGTCAGTCTGAGGATCAGTGAAGCTGGTCTGGAGAGGTCTGCAAGTCCAGCCACAGGTTCCCCCATCAAACCTCCACTCTCCCCAAAACCTCCTGCCATTGCCCCAAAACCTGTGCGTCACAGTCTCCTGGCAGCTCAAGGTAAGAAACGCTCACTGCAAAAAGTTCTGACCATTCTCCCAAATGACCCACATGATTTTAAATCATCACGACCTGGACCTTGGTAAATATGACTGGAATTTGCCGGTCAGAACTTTGATATGTCTTACCTGTGGTCTTGTCCGTCTCCTCAGCAACTGGACTGTCCTCTCCAACTGTGACCGTCAGTGTAGTTCAGAGCGTAGCCTTTGCTTCTCAGTCTTCTCTGGCACATGGACTTCCAGCTCCAGTTCTGGCTCCAGCTCCGGCTCCGGCTCCAGCTCCGGCTCCGGCTCCAGCTCCAGCTCCAGCTCCAGCTCTAGTTCTGGCTCCAGCTCCAGCTCCGGCTCCAGCTCCGGCTCCGGCTCCGGCTCCAGTTCTGGCTCCAGCTCCAGCTCCAGCTCCAGCTCCAGCTCCATCTTCGTCCCCTCAGAGTCCGTCCCTGACAGCAGTGAGGACTCAGATGTGTGTGGCTGGTCCGGCTCTCGTCCCAGAGTCGTCCTTTGGCACCGAGGTGGTTCAGCAGAGACTGGATCAGACCAGCACATCTCTGGAAGCCGCGCTGAAGGCGGTCGAGCGTGAACTGACCCTGGAGGACAGTGTGGACAGGTGAGAGAACCAGCACTGAATTGGTCCTTGTTTGAAAATGATTGCGTCCTCCAGGTCTGAACCCTGAACTCCCTCCCAGTTTTTTCTCTTATTGATGTTATTTTATTCACAAAGAAATTCATGAAGTGGTCACTGCTCAGTGTGAAGGGAACAGACGCTCGGCAGAGCAGAGACTCTGTGTCAGTCTGGCTGAACACAAACCATCACTGTCAACATCTACATGGATGTTGACATTTTATCTGTCCTTAGCACTAACTCAGTTAAGAATTCAGAAAACTCTGACAGAAACTCTGAATAAGGTGCAGGTGGAGGATAAACAGTGACTATCAGAACCAGCTGTAGTTTGTTATAGTTCATAATGTGTGATATAAGATTATTATAGATTTTTATTTTAACATGTAATACAAGTTTATTATATGTGTTGTAACATGATCTTAGGTTTATTCTGTTGTGAAGTTCATAATAATTTCATTTACTGTCTGTGTTTTTGTGTCTTTTCACTCCAGTGGAACAAACCCAGTCAAATCTGCAGGAACCATCCTGGACGACATCGGCAACATGTTTGACGACTTGGCCGATCAGCTGGACGCCATGTTGGACTGAAGGTGTCCGTAGATACATATTTATATATATATATATATATATATATTTTTTTTTTTTTTTGCGTCTGTATCTGGTGTCTCCACAGACACACACGGAGACAAAGTGATCATCACAGCGTGAGGACGTCGTAGTGACTCGTGTTAAACGCTGACACTCTCACGTGGAACCATATTCACAATTTTATCGCACATTACGACAAAACTCACTGCGATTGAGTCTGTGATGGTGAACTCTGTTGTCACGACTGGAGGAAATGGTTAACGTTTCATATGAGCGACTTGAAGACGACGTCCGTCTCACCAACATACAGTCCTGTTGATTTATTTCACGGTGTCATTCCAGGACCTCATGGTTTATAATCTGTTTTAAGATTCTTGTTTTTGACTGATAATCTATGATCGGCGACTTTAAAGTGGATTTTTACAAATATTGCTATAATATAGTCATTTGCAGTTATTTTGATCAGGATAATCCTGACGGGAATTTTTCATATAAAACACAACCCATAGGCCCCGCCCCCACCTGTCAGTGGTCTGGTCAAAGCTCCGCCCCTCAATTTTTGTGTGACATTTCAGATTCGCTGCATTCACACTGATCACAGAACAACTTTTTCTTGACAGCAATGTTACACATAAAGTCCATCTACAGATGTGAATGTGTAGTTGAAAATATGAAAAATAAAAATTCAAATAAAAAAGACCGAGCAACAAAAATGACGCACATTGAACTCAACATTGTAGCAATAATAGAAGGTTTTTGATTTCATCATCAGGAAACTGACATTTTAAAAATACATATATGAAACAAACACACACACTTTGTCCGACTGTTTCAATTTTACATTTATGATATTTTTAAAAAAAAAGGCAAACTCTATTTTATCTTCAGTGATTTTCCTCTGAAGCAACAGAAACATGTCACAGTTCATACAAAGGGAAGAGAAGCGTGTTCAGCTCATGTCACGTGTGACATACATACTGGCTTTTTATATTTGTTTTAGAAAGAAAATGGTATTTATATGTATCTAAATATGTACTGTATATTATATGCTAGAGGAATTTACAGCAGCCAAAGGTCTTTGTACAGATGTTTTCACACGTTTCCTTTAAAGAAAAGCTTGTGTGTTTGTTTTCACCCGGTGATCATGTGACCTCTGTCCGTGCTCTTTCATCTCCAAGTCTCAGGAAAATCCCACTGCACCCGAACACATCACCACGAGCTGCTTTAAAACGAAAATTAACAAAACGAAAAAGAGATAAAAGTCAGATAGTGTTGCTTTTTTGTGTCCATGAATGAATTTTCTATTCCACGTCTAAGAATAAAATCTGAACACAGAGAATCAGTCTGGATGTTTTCATTGCTGGACAGCAGGGGGCGCTGCTTATACCAATCACAGGAACCGCCTCAGTGTGTTAAAGGGACAGTTCAGTGTTTCTGGAAGTGTGGATGAGATACTGACACACTGTCCTCCTTTACTCCTGCATTAGACTGTGTTTCCTGTTCCTCCAGCAGACGACAGCGTCACTTCCTGTGTGTCTCTGTATCAACAGCAACAACAACAACCAGCCGCACGTAAAGTCACAAAGTTTACATCCAAAGACTGAGAGTGACGTCACCTCAGAGTCGACTGTTCCATGGATGCAAACGTATTCCGGGTCAACAACAGTCGATATTTTCCTCGCACAAACAGCGCAGATAAAAGTGAAACAGTACGATGTGCACGACTGATTTACTGTGAATCTAAGACCACAGAAGTGAAATTAACTCTTAAACTAGTGATGTTTGGATGAGTGGAAGCATCTTGGAATCATATCTTGAGGTTGATGAAGTTGCTCTAACTTTACAAGTTGGAATTTCCAACTTTTGACAGCAACTGGAACAAATTATCAAACATGGCTGCCCCAAGGAAACCAGATTTTAGCCACTTAAGAATCTATTCACGTCTTTATCTCACTGTCAGACAGACTTTTCCAACAGGAAAATGAAGTCTGTAAACCACTCACTCTCCCACACCAAAGTCCATAGAGAAAATCAGTGATTTTAGCTCACAGGGACCCAGGAGCTGCAGGTCTACTGCTGCCTCGTGTGACAAAATAAGACATTTGAACTTTCTGATGGAGGCAGCAGTGGATCAACAGCTCCTGTGTCCCTGTGAGCTAAAATCACTGATTTTCTCTATGGACTTTGGTGTGAGTGTAAACCATCACCTACATGGACTGTGTACAATCTCTGATCACATCATTGATCCTCACTGATCAATAATCTCCTTACATAGTTCTGTTCACTCAGCTATCTTCTAGGGGGCGGGGCTCTGTGGCAGGTCACATGGTACACCAGAGGGCTCATCACGTGACTTGGGAAAATAAAATAAAGTTCTGCTTCATGTAAGACATTAAATTTCAACATGTGAGTTTTCATATCAGAAAAATTAAAAAAATAAAACCAACCAGAATGAAGCTGTGACTAAACAAAAAAACACAAACATTTCTCTTCATTCAACATTTTTAAAGGACAAATAATGAAAAAAAAATACATTTTTTTAGAAATTTCACATTCATGAAGACACAACTTTCATATGAAAGTTCTGAAGAAAAAGAAATCACATATTTTTCAGATTACAAATGCTACTTTTTTTTCCTTTAAAATAATCATAAAGTCAAAGCAACATTTCACATGAATACGTTAATGCAAACAGAAAATTCCAGGATTCATAAAGATGGTTTCTACATTTGTTTTAATTAAATGACTTATTGATGAAAATTATCATTTCAGTTTTTACTGAAACGTGTTTTTCATCCAAAAGTTTAGTTTTTTCTTTGTTCTGTTTTGTGTATTTCTTTCATTAAGTTTATAGATTTCTATTTATTTTTGTAAATTGTAATTTGTAAATTATTTTTATTTGAAAGACTCTTGAGTTTATTAATCTTAAGAATTTTTGTCCATCATTATTAAACTGTTTATTTCAGAGGGAAAACAGATTATATTTATTGATCATCGCCTAACCCTAACCCATTATCATATGACAGGAAGTGACGTTTCTCATTCTACCGCAGTAAAAACTCAACTTAATATTTTGATTAACGTGAAACATTTTTGAATGTTTGATGTTTCTGATACATTTCAGATGTTTTAGGTAAAAAACGAAACAAAACACTGATGACGCAGCTCTGCACCAGTCATGTCGGTAAATGACGTCACTGTTGGTCGGCAGCCACGCCCACGAGCTGGCTGTCTTCTTCTCCTTCCTGGTTCCAGCATTTCCATCACCGAGCCGTCGGAGCTGCCCACGCCGCTGCTGAGCCTCAGGCCCCAGGTAAGAGGCTGCGGCTGCCGCTGCCGAACTCCGCTGAAAAATCGCCTACTTTTACACGAATTCTCTCGTCGTAAACTTTGCGCGCTCGATAGAGAAAATACTTCAAGTGATTTTCGGACCACTTTGAAGAAATAATCAAATCGGCATAAACTCCACGAGTAAATAAATGCGTTTTTCCTGTTGCTCAGTTTAAATTCTGTCGTCTCATGTCCAGTTTTCTTTGAGAAACGAGGAGTAAAGAAGCTACTGAGTGTTAAATAAACCACGCCGAACTCAAACACGAGTCACTAAAAGTCTCTCAGTACTTTCAGTTACACTTTGCCCGGTGTTTATGTGACAATACAGCGATAATGACTCTGCATTTAGCAGTTTTCTAAAGGGGATTCTGTGTTATTGATCTCCAGGAAGTCCTGCTCTCTTGTAACTAAGTGTGTGTGTGTGCGTGAAAACAGTCCGTGATTTAACAGGCCTGCAGTGAAAAACCAATCCAGCTGCCACTGACGCACTTTGTACTGTTAATGAGGGGGAGGGGCTGAGACAGTCTCCTCCCACTTTATATTTACCTGTGTGATGAAATGCGACACAGGCTCGGGTCAACCAATCACAAAGCAAATTCTTATGACGTAAACATGTGACGACAATGTTTATTGTCCATGATTATTACCAGCAAAAAAACAGATTTCTGCATGATTTGGGGGCGGAGCTTTGCTTAGGCCATCGACAATGATAACATATTTTTGATAACATAATGTAATTAAAATTCTTGTATCTTTAATGACGTTAATGCGTGTCTGTGGGACAAAAGTCCTGTGCATCTGGATCCATGCACTTTCAAAATAAAAGTATTCTAAAAAAGTTTCAGAAAGCATACAGATGCAAATGTGACAGTAGAGTTTTGGACAGAAGGTTCTGGCCCAGTTCTGTTTACAAATGTAAAAAAATACAGATTTTTATATGTTAGCATGATAGCTTAGTAGCATTAGCTGTTTAGTTTAGTGCACGTGTTTGGTGAACGTGTGAGGTTTTCTGACCAAACGTCTCTGTGCTGCGTTTAGTTACAACCATGTCGAAGAAGGGAGGAAACCGTGGGCCGGAGTATGAGGGGCCGGTGGAGGCGTCAATCATCCGGATCCCGCCTCATCACTACATCCATGTGCTGGACCAGAACACTAACATCGCCCGGGTGGAGATCGGACCGCTGACCTACATCCGCCAGGACAACGAGAGGTCAGAGAGTTGATATTGTATATTGTTGATGTGGTCACAACTTCAATTTTGAAAATTGTAGGCGTATTTTTAGCATCAGCGAAAGGAAACTGAGGCTTTTATTTTGAAAACTGTGGGGTTGTGTATTAGCGTGTGCAAATAGCAAGTAAGAGACATCCACGAACTCTTCCTGTCTGACCCCGTCACGTCTTGATTACACGTTGTTAGCACTTCCTGTCAGAGACTCCTCCTCCTCGTTCAGTGGATTTTCTGTTACTAAGCAACCAACTGCTTCCTGTTTGCACCAGACTAGTCGTGCGGCATGTGTTTTCAGGCGGGTCAGTGTGGACACAGTGCACTCTTTTGTCTTTTAGATGTTTGTAGAAAGTTTGGTGATCGACCTTTGGGCGGAGCCTAATGTTATAAATAACATTGTTGAAAAGAAAGTGTAAACAAAGATGGTGAATCATCAACTTCACAATCAATCACTGTGATTCTGATGAATGTGGACTGTAGGAGGCGCTGACAGGCTGTAATCCTCTGATTGATTATGAGCCACAGTGACTCGTGACAACAAGACACACACACACTGGTTTCCATGACTTCAGAGGACATTCCATTGACTTCCATTCATTTCCTGCAGACTTACTCTAACCTTAACCATAATTACTAGTGTCCTAACCCTGACCCTGACCTTAACCTTAACCTAACCCTAACCTCAGCCTAACTTTAAAACATGTCTTCACCTTAAAATGGAGTCATTTACGTTATGGGGACTTGATTTTTGTCCCCATAAGGAAGACAAGTCCCCATAATGTGAGTGTGGAGACACATTTAGGTCCCCACAACATGAGGAAGACCAGCTACACACACTCACACAGGTGTTTTATCAAACTACGAGTGAATCATGTGACTGATATTTGTCTTTGATCTGATTGATAATTGTTCTGATTGGTGATTGTATTTGATCTGATGTGTGATTATCTTTGATCTGATTGATAATTGATCTGAGTGTGATGGTCTTTGATCTGATTGTGAATGTCTTTGATCTGATTGATAATTGATCTGAGTGTGATGGTCTTTGATCTGATTGTGAATGTCTTTGATCTGAGTGTGATGGTCTTTGATCTGATTGTGAATGTCTTTGATCTGAGTGTGATGGTCTTTGATCTGATTGTGAATGTCTTTGATCTGAGTGTGATGGTCTTTGATCTGATTGTGAATGTCTTTGATCTGAGTGTGATGGTCTTTGATCTGATTGTGAATGTCTTTGATCTGAGTGTGATGGTCTTTGATCTGATTGTGAATGTCTTTGATCTGAGTGTGATGGTCTTTGATCTGATTGTGAATGTCTTTGATCTGAGTGTGATGGTCTTTGATCTGATTGTGAATGTCTTTGATCTGAGTGTGATGGTCTTTGATCTGATTGTGAATGTCTTTGATCTGAGTGTGATGGTCTTTGATCTGATTGTCCTTCTACGGTCCATGAACTCGGTGTCCTCAGTCCAACAACTGGACTGTCCTCTCATTTGTCTTCAGTTCCTTTCCTGTTTAATTTCAGTCAGATTAAGATTAAGATTAATGTCATGTAAATGTACTGATGGAGCATCAGTAGAACCTCCTGAGGAACCAAGAGAACCTCCTGAGGAACCAAGAGAACCTCCTGAGGAACCAAGAGAACCTCCTGAGGAACCAAGAGAACCTCCTGAGGAACCAAGAGAACCTCCTGAGGAACCAAGAGAACCTCCTGAGGAACCAAGAGAACCTCCTGAGGAACCAAGAGAACCTCCTGAGGAACCAAGAGAACCTCCTGAGGAACCAAGAGAACCTCCTGAGGAACCAAGAGAACCTCCTGAGGAACCAAGAGAACCTCCTGAGGAACCAAGAGAACCTCCTGAGGAACCAAGAGAACCTCCTGAGGAACCAAGAGAACCTCCTGAGGAACCAAGAGAACCTCCTGAGGAACCAAGAGAACCTCCTGAGGAACCAAGAGAACCTCCTGAGGAACCAAGAGAACCTCCTGAGGAACCAAGAGAACCTCCTGAGGAACCAAGAGAACCTCCTGAGGAACCAAGAGAACCTCCTGAGGAACCAAGAGAACCTCCTGAGGAACCAAGAGAACCTCCTGAGGAACCAAGAGAACCTCCTGAGGAACCAAGAGAACCTCCTGAGGAACCAAGAGAACCTCCTGAGGAACCAAGAGAACCTCCTGAGGAACCAAGAGAACCTCCTGAGGAACCAAGAGAACCTCCTGAGGAACCAAGAGAACCTCCTGAGGAACCAAGAGAACCTCCTGAGGAACCAAGAGAACCTCCTGAGGAACCAAGAGAACCTCCTGAGGAACCAAGAGAACCTCCTGAGGAACCAAGAGAACCTCCTGAGGAACCAAGAGAACCTCCTGAGGAACCAAGAGAACCTCCTGAGGAACCAAGAGAACCTCCTGAGGAACCAAGAGAACCTCCTGAGGAACCAAGAGAACCTCCTGAGGACCGCGCTGACCTGTGTGTGTGTGTGTGTGTGTGTTCAGGTGAGGAGTGGCTGGTCAGTAAGGTCGGAGCGTATCTTCCTGGAGCTCATGAAGAGGTCATCGACATCGTTAACGCTTTCATCCTGACGGACAAGGTGAGCTGCCCTTCCTCTCTGTGATTGGCTCTGACTCATGGTCACGTGACTCTTGTCACAGTGAACGTCTGATTCTCAGTCTTTAAGGAAAAACAGTCAAAATGAAAGTGAGTTTTAGAAAAGTTTGAAGCTAATTCTAATTTACACAATGTCTTCTGTTAATGTTACTTATGTTTTTGTAACATTTACTTAAGTTAAACTTTGTTTTAGAAAATCACTCACGTTAGCGTTTTTTTTTTTTTTTTTACAAAATATGACGTAAGATAAACAAGTCAGTCATATTTTGTAAAACAAAGCTAACATTAGGGAATTGTTTTTCCTACAGTATATTTTATAAAAAAGTCGCTAACATTGGTGACTTTTGTTACGTTATATTTTATTTAAAAGAAGGCTAGCATTAGTGAGGTTTCTTACGTGGTTTTATGTGGTTTTTCCTATATTTGTCTTTTGCGTTTCACTGTATAAAAACGTCGTGAAGGTGTTGTTGCAGACGGAGACCAGACTAAAGGCTCCGTCCGCCTTTTCTGGACACACCTTAGCTTCATGCTAACAAATAAAATGAACATGAATCCGTGGATTTGGTGTTTAGTTTTTTTCTCGTCATGACCTGTCGTAGAAAGCGCTCCACGTTCGCGCCCTCCGACCCTTCAAGGACGCCGGCGGCCGCGACCGCCGCACGGGGGAGGAGTGGCTGGTCACCTTGGCCGACAGGGAGGCTCACATCCCGTCGGTGTCGGAGGAGGTGGTGGGTGTGGTGGACGTGACCACGCTGAGCAGCAGGCAGTACTGCGTCATCCTGGACCCGGTGGGACCGGACGGGAAACCGCAGCTGGGTCAGAAACGGGTGGTGAAGGTGAGCGGGCGTCTGTCACTAACGTAACGTAATAAATATTCTCCCACAAATGTTTGAAAAAGTCCAAACGTCCTCAGGTTTCACCTTTTCTGAGCGATGAAGGATTTTCTTTAAATTTGACACAAACTTTCTCCTGGACCTGATTTGATTTTGGAGGTCAAAGGTCGCTGTGAACAGCCTCGTGAACACAACGAGACAATGAAAATGGAAGTCGTAATTATGAGAAATATCATGCTTGACTTTTTAATATTGACTCACTTGTTGACGTAACTTTAACTCCATTAACCTCAGAAACGTTAAAAGATACGAGGAGGTGAATGAAAGTCGCAGCTAAATGTTCATTGTGTTACGAGTCTCAAACTGCGGCCCGTGGATCACATGTGGTCCCCCAGTCAATGTCCTGTGGCCCTACACTCTTTTTAAAATTATAAAGAAAACTGGTCCAAACTGAGCAACAGTGAACAATATTTTTATACTAATTAAAATAATAATACATCAGATTATACAGTATTTATCACATTATCAAACTCAACATGTAATTCTATAAACATGTTGTTTTGATTCAGTTTTAGTTACTGACAGAATCATTTTGCCTCATAAATATGTCATTTTGTTGTGAACTTTACGTCAAACACTGATGGTGGACGATGTCTTGTGTCTGACCGTGTCTGACCGTGTCTGACCGTGTCTGACCGTCTTCCCTTGGTCTCTGGTTCAGGGCGAGCGCTCGTTCTTCCTGCAGCCGGGCGAGAGTCTTGAACACGGCATCCAGGACGTGTACGTGCTGTCGGAGGAGGAGGGGCTTGTGCTGAGAGCGGTGGAGGCTTTCAACGACACGCAGGAGGTGAGGACGCCGCGTCCACGTCACACTCCTGCACAGGAGGCCTCGGGGGACGGGCGGGTTCGGCGTCAGCGGGGGTCACGTGGATGAGGCGCTAACGTGCAGATGAAGAGGGGGCGGAGCTTCCTCAGACACACCTCTGTTTGCTCTTTCTCTGTTCACACCTCGACTTTTGTTACCAAAGCAAACGACAAAACAGGCGTGTCGTGACAAAACAGGCGTGTTGTGACAAAACAGGCGTGTCGTGACAAAGGTCGCCTTTAACTGTGGTGAAGGCGTGTCTCTGTTGACTCAGGGTCAAAGTTCACACCACGCCCGGCGCAGTCACAGCTGCAGGTTCTGTCTCCACCATCTTCACGTGGTCCAAACGTTCACTCAGACTCAGACAGATGTTGAGTGGGGTCAAAGGTCAAACGTCTCTCTGTCGTAACGAACTGTTTATAGAACATTTACCAAAACACTTTTGTAACATTTGTGACAAAATGGCCTGCTGCAAATACCCAAGTTATAATTATAAAAGAATGTGGCCCGCACATAAGTTTTAACACTAGGGGGAGCTGCTGTCTTACAGAACACAGCTTCGTGAGAAGATTTCAGCCGCGGTTCATAGTTTGTCTGTTTGAGTTGAAGTGAAAAACATGATAATCTGTGCGTCGGGTGCTGTCGTGTCTGTGTTCCCACAAAGAAACCCAGAAAGTCTCGGAACAATGAAGAACCGTCCTCAGACATCGACTTTGTCAAAGCAGCCCACGTGAAAACATCAACGTCTGAGAAAGTTTTTAGGATTAAAGCGTCGTTAGTCTGGATTATCTCAGATGAATCTGCCAGATTACATTTGTGTCTGCAGACGCGTCTGATGAGGACGACGGGAAAGGGACCCAATCACAAACCCCTGATGCTTTAGAGGCGGAGCTTAACAAAGAAGAGCTGTTACCTAGTTACTTCCAAACAACTGAGAAGCAGCTTGTTTTTCCAGGTTAACATTTTCTAACATTAGTGACTTTTTTGTAAAATTACAACATTTTCTAACTTTTTAAAATAATATTTTACCAGTTCTGTGGACGTTTTCTGCTCAGCTCTTCTCTCTTGCTTCTCTCTCACCTGACTGACCTGATTTACCAAACTCCCTCCTTCTTCTTCTTCTTCTTCTTCTTCTTTTTCTTTCCTGTGCATCAAACCTCACCATCCTCTTCCTCCGCTAACACCAAACCTCCTTTTCAAATCTTTTTTTTTCACATTCTTGGTTATATTTCACTCTCAGCTCCGCCCCCCTCCTCTTCCTCCTCTTCCTCCTCCTCCTCCGCTCCAGTGCGTCGCCATGTTAACCCTTCTCTCCGTCGCCCTTGTCTCTCTCCGCCGGTCTCTCTGCCAGTTGGAGGAGGAGGAGTCAGAGGAGGCCGAGCAGGAGAGAGCCAAGCGCTCCCGACGGAGCGGTGTCCTCCGTCGCCCCGGTGACCGCTGGATGCTGCGGGGGCCCATCGAGTACGTCCCCCCCGCCACCGTGGAGGTGGTGCTGAAACGAACCGCCATCCCACTGGATGAGAACGAGGGAATCTACGTCCGGGACATCAAAACTGGAAAGGTACGACTTGGTGGTAAACCAATGCTGCTGCTTACAGAGGGGTCCTAAAGGGATAGTTCAGGTGTTTTGAAGTGTGGTCACATGACATACTGACACATTTTAAGCGCTGACTGGGCTGTGAGCGCCCCCTGCTGCTAAGAACCAGCCTGAGACAGCAGAGAAACAGAAGACTTGTAAATTTAAGTCACAGTGTCACGGGTGTCTGTCTTCAGCGTGTCCTCCTCGTCCTCAGGTGCGTGCAGTGATCGGCCACACCTACATGCTGACTCATGACGAGGAGCTGTGGCAGAAGGAGCTTCCTTCGAACGTTGAGACGTTGCTAGCGTCCCCTCTGGACCCGCTCGCCAACCGCTCGGACCGCGCCGCCATCGCAACCGGCAGGGGGCTGAGGGACAAGACCCGGGTCGTCTCCTACAGGGTCCCCCACAACGCTGCTGTCCAGGTGTATGACTACAGGGAGAAGAAAGCCAGGTGGGACGGACTTCCTGTCCTGCTGCAGGGAGGACACGGCAGACAGAGTTCTAACGCGGTCTCGTCCACAGGGTGGTGTTCGGACCCGAGATGGTGATGCTGGGACCTGACGAGCAGTTCACCGTGCTGTCGCTGTCCGGAGACAAACCAAAGAGAGCCAACGTCATCAAGGCCGTGTGTCTCCTGCTGGGCCCGGACTTCTGCACCGACATCATCACCATAGAGACGGCTGACCACGCCCGCCTGCAGCTGCAGCTGTCCTACAACTGGTGATGAGCACGCAGCACGCAGCACGCAGCACGCAGCACGCAGCACGCAGCACGCGATACTGAGCTACTGACTAGTCACTTAGTTTGGGTTAGGGTTATGGTCAGACAAGCAACTCAACACTTCACACCGACTAAAGGCTGAACAACTAACTCTGCAGTTCATGCAGAGACACTAACTAGCTAACTCACTCTAACTAACTCTCTAGGTGGGCGGGGCACCTGTTAATACGTGGGTGTGACCACTTGTCTCTAGGTGGGCGGGGCACCTGTTAATACGTGGGTGTGACCACTTGTCTCTAGGTGGGCGGGGCACCTGTTAATACGTGGGTGAGGCTCCTGTATTGAAGTGGGCGGGGCCTAATGTTGACAGGGTGAATGGAGCAAACAGTTGTGTTGAGATTCAGGGCCGCACCGAACCTTTTTAACATTAGAGGGCAGCAAATGTATGAACGACTGACTGTGACTGTGACAGTGGAAAGGAAACTTTTTGTTTTTTTCCCACTTTACACTCGGATTCAGACATAATTAAAAAGTGACTTTAGATCCTGAATTAGGTTCCTGACGTCTTCTGTCCCTGTCTCTCTGTCTGTCTGTCTGTCTCTCTCTCTCTCTCTGTCTGTCTGTCTCTCTCTCTCTGTCTGTCTGTCTGTCTCTCTCTCTGTCTGTCTGTCTCGTCTGTCTCTCTCTGTCTCTCTCTCTCTCTCTGTCTGTCTCTCTCTCTGTCTGTCTGTCTCTCTCTCTCTCTCTGTCTGTCTGTCTGTCTCTCTCTCTCTCTCTCTGTCTGTCT
>JAFBJR010000096.1:0-23816 GCA_016785285.1 Brachirus orientalis
TTATGAATTTTATAACATTTCAAAAATGGACGATTAACTTCATTTTTGAAGTTAATGAAGTATAGGAGGTACTGAGTCTAATTAAAGTGAAATAATAACCCAATAATAAATATTATAGGTTTTGACATACAGGAGAGAATATTGGTGCAAGAGCGGCTGAGTTGACCACGATAAGCCAAATGACGGCTCTGCAATTGCCAACCTCCTTTTTCCAAGGCAACATCACTATATTCTTTCGTGGTTAGTCCATTATTAACAGTTTCGATGTGTAACAGTTTTTTTTTTTTTTTTTTAAATATAGCATAACTTAAACGCCAATATAGAGAGTTCTTACTGTGAAGTTAGAGAGTACACACACCTGAGGCTTATATACATTTGATCAGGTGCAGATAGCTCTTGACTTAATCCCTCCCTCCGCTAGGGGGCGGGGTTTAATGCCACACCTTACACCTTCAACCTGTGTGAGTGGGTGTGGCCCCGATACTGTGAAGGTCTGATGACACATAATAACGCCAGAGCCACTGGGAGGAAAGTCATGGGGAAGACAGGTGGAAGAGGCGACTTTGAATGGGTCTACACCGACCAGCCTCACACTTCTAGAAGAAAAGAAATACTGGGTAAGAGCTGACACAACGTTCAGGTCTGTTGCCACGGTTACGTCTCTGCTCCGTCTGTGTTATTAAGTAGAAGCGTGTGTTTCGTTCTCGTTATAAAATCGTAGCCGGTCAAACCTGTTTACTAGCCATTGCCTGACGAGCCATCGGTCCACAATAGATGAAGTGTTAGTGCAGAAACTCATGTAACTCTGAATGGAACGCATCCTGGAGCCATTCACTGACAGGACTGTTGGTTACATGAACAGCTGTTTCATTTTTAATACAAGCTGTACAAATGCAAAGCTTTAGGTTTGCCCAGAACTGAAAATGTCTAGGTTCTAAATTACTTTGAAAATCAGTATACATAAACGTGATCTCATGATCACATAAACGTGACTGAGATGGTGATCTCAGTCTGTGGATCTATGGCTGGGCCCTGCATCTGTAATGTCATTTAAAACTTACATTGAAGTTTAAATAATTCCATAATCAGCAAAATAAGTCCATAATTTCATGCGTTAAAAAACTCTAAAAAAAACAAAAAACAAAAACAAATTCAGTGTGCAACATTTAGGAGGCTTTCTATAGAGATGAATATGCTGCTTTCGCAGCATTAGAATATGCATTTTATTTGCACTTTATGCAAGGGTCTTGCTTTATTTTTACACAGCAGCCCAAACTGACAAACCAGCCAGAGCATACGTTTTCACCATCTGAAGGTAAAGATTAATACCTAAATGAAGAAGAAATAGCCTTTCTGGCCATAGTTCCCTTTAACTTGTGGTAAAGGGAGGACTAAAGGAGTGATAGGCTCCTACATATGTTACGGTCTGCTGTCTCACCACTTGATGACTTTCTAATATTCTGATGACTTCTTTGGCTTGAGTCAAAATCAAGAACCTTTCCTAGTCACTCACATTAATTACTGTATCTAATGGGTTTAGATATTAATCACGTATAAGGCTCGATACTCACACTGTTAAAATGGCAGTTTAGATAAAAGAAAATATGTCGGTTTGGCTTTTGTGTCTGCCTCTCTGCCTCCCTATTCTCTGACTTGCATTGATAGCAGGTGCAACTGACAATGCCTCTGGGCTCACTAGGTAACGAGACACATTCCCTGCTCATGACAAACACTAATACAATGTTCTGCATGAAGTGAAAAGAGAGGCTTTGTTTGAGTCGGGGGATCTGGGAGGATCCTCAAAAGAATAACCTTTTATTTACAAAACCACATTCACTATCATTGGTTTATAGAAGAGGAAATGTGTCCAAACTTTTGTATTAAATGTATGATCCTTCATAGTTTCCTACTTTTTCAAGGGTATGAAGTCTCATGTCCACTCGCCACCTTTTAGTTGATTCACCACGATTTCACTTTAAAACACTTGAGCTTAACAGGCTCTAAAGCTGTTGATGTATACTTGATACTGGCCTTGTCTGAGAGCCACATTATTGCTCTGGCGTGAAAGAAACGTCCAGAAGGTGAGAGGTTGTTTGACACCTCCGAGCCTTTAATTATTAATGCGTGTTCTTTTTATTATCCTCTGCCCTTTCCCTGAAGAGCCAGCCAAAGGGACGTGAATGTCAGAGGTCACTGTCTCATCATCATCATCATCATCATCATCATCATTACGTGGGATATTACAAAGAACTAGTGGCTTTATGAATTGAAGGGCTTGTTGTCTGACAAGTCTGCCGGTGTAGACGTGACTCTCGCGCCATAAACGTCACGTTAAACACGTTCAAGGGATATCGACATAATATCAATAATTATTTGACTGACTGCTGTCACATAATTGTAAAGAGTTCTCTGAGCACAGTGGAATCTCAGATCCTTCCTTGTTAAAACCCGAGGCTGAAATCCTACAATGTTTCAGCAAATGAAATGACTCGATGTCTCTGTGCAGAATGTTCTGCTCTGTGGCTTTAAGCAGTTTAAACAATTTATTTTACGATGTCTGGTTACTGATTTATCTTCATGTCATGTGGCAATATGCCAACACCTGAGATAATGTAGCCTGTAAACATGACTAAAAAGGAATCACTAAAGGTGAATTTCAAATATTACAGCAAATGAAACGATGCACGAACACATCAAATTATGTTGTTACAGCAGGGTGTTGAGTTGTGGTTTTAAAATGAGTAATCTTAGGGGAGCAGTAGGGAGTTTACCCCTCTTGGCTAAAGTTTAACTAAATGAAGCGGATTTGATCAGAAAGATCAGGGAGAAAGATCGACGTGTGGCTTAAAAGTCACTGACTGCAGCCTCTGTGGTTTCTAGCCTTTCAGTTGTCAAGGTGAGCCTGATTTGCACAGAGGAACTATGTAAGTGAGCTGACGGGGAAGGAGGAGACTACATTTGCATGTTCCATAACTCGCTGGTGGATGATGGCTCTGATGCATGCAAGCAGTGAGCACTGAGGAATGACCAATGTCACAAATAATAATCCTAATATATATAATAATCTTATTTGAAGTGCCTTTCAGCACATCCAAAGACACTTTACAGTACAAGTATTTAAAAAAAAGTAAAAACAGGTAATACAAATATTAAGTAAGTAAAACTAATTAAGAATAAAGGATAAAAGTACAACAAATACAACAGTAGGAAACAATTAACATAATGCAGTTGCATTATTATGTTTTAGTTGTGATTTAAAAGCTGCCGGTGAGGTACGTTGTCACATGCTTAATGGAACAGTAAATCCAGAGTCAAGAGTCACATTTTCTAAAATACAATTTTGCCGCTCCCAAAACACCAAATCTGTGTGGGAAAAACCTGTCATCCGTAGTGCAGCGTCGGGGGGATGGATGGGTGAGATGTTAAGGTGAAATTAGGAGGAGGTAGCTTCTGGAGTGATTTGAAAACCAGGGGAAGAACTTTGAAGTAAAGGCGGTATTTAACAGGGAGCCAGGGAAATTGTTATGTGTTTGTTGGGATTATGCGGAAGAGATCTGCCCACAGCATGAGTGGGCAGATTATATCTCTAAGGTCGTTTGAAAAACACAGCTCTTGGTGAGAATAGCACTGATTTCATGTCCCTCAGCAAAACAACACCTCTGCCAATTAACAGTGACTTTTGTCATCGGGCTCTTCCCAGGAGAGCAGCTGGTATTTTACAGCATGCTTGACTGTGTTCTTTGGGAGACAATGTGTTGCAGACTGTAGTGACGTGGGATTGACATGGTAAACAACCTTATCTGCAGTATTTATGACAGATGTTTATCTTCCTTAACTCTTTTTTACCTCCATCAAGGAGGTTATTTTTCGCCAGCATTGGTTTGCCTGTTAGCAAAGTAACTCAAAAAATTATGGATGGATTTTCATGATATGTTCGGGAAAAGTGTGTAATGGGACAAGGAACAGATTATTAGATTTTGGCGGTGATCTGGATCGCCATCTGGATCCAGGAATGTTTTGAAGGATTCTTTATCATTGTGTGATGGGGCCATTTTCAGCATTTGTGTATGTAACTCCACAATAAATGGCCAGGGGCCTTGGCAAAGAAATACAGGATATGGGCACAATAGGTTCTTTAATATATCAGATATTGATCAGGATTCTGTGAAAATTCTGGATATTACAATCCATAACGGGAAGAAAAACAAGGGTCTTGTGGGATTTTGGGCACTGTAAGGTAACAAATACCTTTGGTGTTTTGGTACAAATACCAAAACACCAATATCTTTAATAGCTATGGAGCTAGATCCAGAGGAAAACCACCATTACAGAAATATTGAATAACTATCAAACTAATAATATTAGGGAGATTCCAAGTGCTAAGGTATGTTTTCATGGATAAAATAATCCTAGGACTAATAATTTTGGGGGGCAAATCACAATATAGGAGGAAATGAGCTGCTTGGCAGAGGTCTGCATTTTTTGAGTGCTTTTCTAGTCATCCATTGTTTCCCTTTTTCATCCTGTTCCCCTGTACCACCTTCTGCTTTCCAACGTTTTTATGTAAATCTATTTATTGCTTTAACTACTCCTGCTGTATCTACCTATCTAACCTACTTCTCTCTGCAGCCAAATATCCGGAGATCAAGTCACTAATGGGTCCAGATCCCCATTTGAAGTGGGTAGTATCAGGCATGGTCCTAACCCAGCTCCTGGCCTGCTACCTGGTCCACAACCTCTCCTGGAAGTGGGTCTTCTTCTGGGCTTATGCCTTTGGAGGCTGTATTAACCACTCCCTGACCCTAGCCATCCACGACATCTCCCACAATGTGGCGTTTGGAAACAAGCTGGCAAAGTGGAACCGCTGGTTTGCCATGTGGGCCAACCTGCCCATCGGACTGCCCTACTCCGCCTCTTTCAAGAAGTATCACATCGACCACCACCGGTATCTGGGAGGCGACCAGCTGGATGTTGACATCCCCACAGACCTTGAGGGATGGTTCTTCAGCACCCCGGCCAGGAAGGTCCTGTGGCTCTTCCTTCAGCCATTTTTTTATGCGCTGCGCCCCTTGGTGGTCAATCCCAAACCAGTGTGTCAGCTGGAGATCCAGAATGGACTAGTTCAACTCACAGCAGATTTAATTATCTACTACCTATGGGGGCTGAAGCCCATTGTTTACCTCATTGCAGGATCCATCCTGTGTATGGGCCTGCATCCTATTTCTGGACATTTCATAGCTGAGCACTACATGTTCCTGAAGGGACACGAGACATATTCGTACTATGGACCGCTGAACTGGATCACCTTCAATGTCGGGTATCACATGGAGCACCATGACTTCCCCAGCATACCTGGCAGTAAACTACCTCAGGTGAGACCGTGTGACGTGATAAATCATGACTAATATTCCATCAGGTAAACTCTGGACTCTCTGGACTCTGGAGACATTTCTTTTCTCTCACTGAGACTATTATTGGTCGCGATTAGAGAATGAGGACAGAATGACAGACACAGATAAGACAGGCCTCTCTTGCCTTTCAAAATCAAAAAAAAAAAAAAAAAAAGATTCGGCAAATGCCACATGCCACATTTTTCCGACTGTCAACTGCAAACATTTATTAGATGAAAGACACAGGCTTTGTAACTGATTAACTGCTGCACAACTCAAGCATGAAGAGATTCAATGAGCCTTTTGACACATCTGACAATGATTCTAATCAAACTAATCCAGGTGAGCCTCTTTTGTTTTTAACAGAGGAAACATTTGCTCTGAAAATTAAGCTTTAAACAATCAGGTTATATATTTCATATGTTTTTTTTTTTTTAAATTGTATCACATTATTTTTTGAAATATTTAAATGAATGGGATCTGGGATACATCTTTTCTATGATTTTCCTGGTAAGAAGAGGAATCACACTGAATTAGACCTTAAGTCCTTCATCTCATTCCTGTAATTCAAACATTGAGAAAGATCATGCCATTAAAGGCATTTAAATAACTTAAAAGAGAGTGCCTGGAGTTTTCTTTAATGTTTCCCACCCAAAGAGCAACAGCCTTTTCACTTTCCATTCACAGTTTACGTGTCAGATATACTGAGCATGCACTCCGATTTGCTTCCTCACTAATATTTGTTTGGATGTTTTGCAGGTGAAGAAAATCGCAGCAGAGTATTATGACTCACTGCCTCAACACACTTCGTGGGTCCGGGTTCTGTGGGACTTTGTGTTCGATGACAGCATTGGCCCTTATGCTAGAATCAAACGGAAGTACAACTTAAACAAGCAGGGATAAATCTGTGACTGATAATACAGGAGTGTGAATTTCAGTTGAAACAAACGTTTGGACCACTACAGTCATATTTTCTAGTTTATAGTCTTTTTTTTTTCCAGTGCATTGTTTTCACTGTATGTACTGTACATAGGTAATGGACAGTCTCATCCTAATTTAGTCCTGTACTTGAGGCACTATATGGAAAAATGTGTACATTTCTGGAAATGGGACTACAGTTTTGTATGGCTATATGGTTTCCTCATCCCATTATTTATTCATGCTTTAATTCTCTAAACAGTTTGTAAAGACCAACTCTTTAACCTTGAAGATGCTGACAAAAGCTTAACAGTGTTGATATTAATAGCATAAATACTCATGGTACTGTTTGAACACCCTTGTTCCTTTCAACACAAAGGTCAAGTGCATTCAGCATTTACACCAGTAAGATGTTGCAGTACAGAGCTGTCACAACCTCTGTCCATTCATTTACCTGTCTGTAAACATTATGTCAGGCCTCTAAGGGAATTTTGGATTGTGAGAATTAAGGCACACAGAGTTTCCTAGACCTAATGACCCACAATTTTACTTCCACCATGTTAAACTGTACTGAAGTGGAAAACAAACATTGAAACTTACTTTTTTACAGTCAGAAGAGCTTTTTCTTCTCAGCGCTCTTTCTTCTTGATACCTCATTTGGTTTTTCGCAGTGGTTTTATACTGTATGTCCATAGACTAGACAATAACAGAAATGGAAAAAAGGAAATAAACAAATCAAGATTGATGTTTAAATGTCCGGCATTTGTAAGAGTGTATTTTCAGGCTGCAAACCTCCGTAAATCGTTGTTTTGCACCAACAACAGTTCCTGGCAGAAGTACAAGTGCACAGGACAGTTCTAGTCATTGCTCTTATGCCACAAATATTCAAAGGTAAACAATAAAATCCGTCCGGGGACACACATAGCTGTCTGCACTGTGCACCACCACAAAATTGTATGTGATTAAGTGAAGGGGGAAAAAAAGCCCTCAAATCTGAAGGGCTCTGAAAGGCACACATGTCAAGGCAGCACCTTTAAATCACTAATAAAATAACTTGGTGCAGAGATTGTGTTTTGTAAAGTGTTTTGTCCATCTACTGCACAGACATTATCAATGTGTTCTGTTTGATAACCATCTGTTGTTTCTGTTTGAATGTTTAATATACAAAAACCGACAAAGGATCTTTATGAGGATATTGCTATAAAGAAGATGAGTTTGTGGTTGATTTGTTGTCTCCTGTCTGATTTTTGGTAGTTGTGCCATTTTCTTGACATATGTTTTATATTACCAACTTAACACACATATATACATAAGGCGTTTCTTACTCTCTAATCACAAAACAGTTGCTTCATGCTTCAATCATGCTTCAAAAATCTTTGAAGTTGTGATGGCTGCACAATCAATGTCTTCACAGTGATTGTGACTTCCACACACAGGTTATTCAGCAATTCTTCTTAGGACATTGAATTGAGTTTGATTCATTTGGACAGCCTAAACATGATCTTATTATATCTAACCTTAACAATGACAAGTAAATGCCCAACCCTTACCTTCACCTAACTACAATTCAAGTCTTAGCCCAAAAAATAACCAGTTCCTCAGAAATTAGGTGAACACACACACACAGGTTTCAAGAGAACATTGCTTTCCTGGAGATTTACTCGAACCTTAACCTAATCCTAACTTTAAAACATGTCTTCACCTTAAAATGTAGTCATTTTAAGGTGACTTGATTTTTGTCCCCATAATGTGACAGTAAACAGATTTAGGTCCCCATAACATAAGGAATAACAGGTACACGCACACACATACACACACACAGCAGCTTATTGTGTAGATATTTGACACACCCATAGTTTTCTGTTTAAATGAGTTTACTTCCAACTTTTTAATCAGAACGTAGTTGAGAGCGGACAGAGTGGATAGAATGCAACCACCAATATTCAACCATACTCTTCCTGCAAAGACACGTTTACTACCATCATATAGACCTACCAGTCACTTTCTGCACATTCAGATTTCCATATTGCCAGAGCAATCTCCTTTTATTTTTTTTTCACACTGCTACCATTATCAAGTTCAACATTTCATATACTGACAGGGGAATCTTCATGGAAACAAACCACTACAATAAATGTACCACCATTGTCTCTTTATTTTTAATCACATTTTGTTTGTAAAACCAAATAAAAACTAATTTATAGAGATGGAGATTTCATGCATACTTGGTGGGTTCACAAAACATAGGATGACGAATAGATACCCTAGTACTACATTGTTTTAACATCTAGGTTAAACCAGGTGGCACATTTAGAGTGAACTGGCTGTTTTATGAATGATACCCAAGTTTTCTATTATTTCACTCGGGTAGTGAAAAACATGTTCCTCAGTCTTACTGGAGTAGTGGAGCAAACAAGTATGTCAAACAAATCTTTTGCTCATTTGTTTTCCTCTAGGCTTTGAATGAGGAAAGAGGTAATTTAAGTTGCTAATTGTAGTTCAAACATTAACATGTTTCCATTATCCCAGGAGAGAAAAAAGGAAACACAACACCAGTATGAACAAAGTCATTTTTTAAATAATATACTGGTTGAGGGCAGGTGAGTCTGCAGCACCATTTTGCCCATATTGTGCTTTTTAAAAAAAAAATAAAAAAAAAATAAAATAAATAAAATAAAAAATAAAAATCATCAAATAGTAAGGGGAAAACTAAAATAAAGAAGAAAACAAAAAAAAGGCTGACATAAATGGTGTGCAAGTTTCCTTTTTTCCTTCTATAATATTAAAATACTCATTGTCATCCACAACAGCATCATCATCACCACAGTTTTTAAATAATAAAACAGTAAAAACTTAGAAAACAAAATTATTTTCTTCTTAAGACTGAACAGAGAACAAAGAGCTGCAACACTGGGCTGACTGAGTCTATAGTAGGTGCACAGAGAGGAACACAACACCAAACTCGGTACAAATGTTTGTCCATCCCTCAATTCACCTGGAAGGTTTCTTATCCTCTGTTTAGTCCTTTCATCATTCTTTATCCGTCCATTTCTTTTGCTCTTCCTTCTCACTGATCCCATCTATTTTATTTCCTGTACTTCCTTCCATGTTTGCTGTCCAGCAGAATCAAATGTTGGCACAACATCTCTGCAACTTACATCATCTCACTGCGAGGTCACAGAAACATTGAGAGAACATTCCGTGGTCCTCGTGTCTGTGCATCTGCAAGTCCATCCTCCTCTAGCTCCTCCCCTCGCTCTCCTCCTACTGTTGCTCAGATGGGATTAGGATGTACTGATTCTGCCAATTTCTTGTCTGATGGCTGCAAGAGGAGGAGGAGGAGGCTTTAAAGGCTTGTGGTCATACTTCAATGTGAGAAATTAAAGTATATAATAAAATCTTATGGCCAGTGAGTTGTAAAAACTCACTGGCATGTGTGGGTAAGATTAAACATGCTGTGCTACTGGACACTTTACAAGCACTGAATTTCTTACCGTTAATTATTTCATCTTTCACTTTATGCAATTCACGTACGACTTCATCCAAAATTTCCTGCAGAACAAATCCTGCTGGTGAGTGTCTTTCCAAAAACACAGGCTGTGAAAGATCATTTCAGTCTACAGAGCACAAGTCCAATAACAAATAATTTGTGTGACAAGAGGGTGCAAAATTATACCAACCTGTTTCATCCTGTCAAACTCTGTGTCTGATTCACTCGTGCTGCCAATAGGCTTCACTCTGCAACACACACCCAAAACTATATCATTAGATAGCGAGTATAACAACGTAACTTAACCAGTTTTTACTCGTTTTTATTATCAACATTTCATTTATGTTACATGTCCCAGTGCCTGTGGTGCAAGAAAAGATATTAACTGTGAAATCCTGGTGTTTAAAAATTAATAACACCCAATAATGAGACTACAAATTGTAATAAATGAAATAAGTTACTCTTTACCACGTGCCTTGGGGAACTACAATGACCTTCACATACCCACAAAAAACATTGTTATTTTTGGTTTTGTATTAAGCTTTCGCTTCAAAACGTGAAACACATGCTCTGACTGCTTTGTCCGTTCAGGCTGTGGTAGAAACTTGACAGCATAAGATGGTGGCCTCTGTAAAGTAAGCCACTTGCCTAGAGAACATGTAAAGGTCTTATTCTAATACTACGAAATCCAAACATTTTTTATTTTAAAATGATAACACACTTTTTAGAAACATATGTATTGCTTGTGTTCTCGGTTTCTGAAAGCAAACCCTCCTAAAAGTTACACAGTGGATCTTAAATGTCAGAGGCCCATTATTAAACTGTAGTTTCCTTTCCCACCTGGACACCAGTGAGGACTTTTCTGCAGAGTTGGATCGCTCCCATGGCTTCTTCACAGCATCTAGTGAGTAGGACAGTAGCGGAGGTAAACTCTTAGAACAAATCTCTTATGATGCATTGCTTGTGTTATATCATAGAAAAGCCTGGAGATAAACCTGGAGTGTACCTGTTGAGTTATGACCTGATCCCCGACCACAGGAGTCATCCTACAAGGTGGAGTGAAAGAAAGGGATGGTTACACCATTTGGAACCTGCTTTACTGGAAGTTGGAATCCAAATGACAACTAGTTACTAAAACTAAACCTTTTTTTTTTTTAGAAATACATTTAAACCAGCATGCTGACTAGCTAAGCACAAATACTGGAGATGGTGGAAACAGCAGGCCAGGCTCTGCAGAGTCTACCTGCACCTCTGAATCTTACTAATAAAGTTTTTGTAAATGTTTGGATCCAACTTCATACAGTATATTGCAGACCAAAATGAATATGCATTGATCTTCACATCAAGCTCGTCCAGTTTTGTGTAGCTCTTCCTCAACTGATGCTTCAAGGCACAAAACATTAAAAGGCCCAGTTTGTATTCCAAAAATGTATTGTAAAATATATGTATTTTACTATAATGTCCTGCTTACTGAATTGCACACTTAACCTGCTGACCAGAAGGAAAAACAACTTACTTCATCAGGTTTTTCTGATGCTTTCCGTCTGTGAGAGAGGGCAGAGCGAGTACATAAGCAAACAGTGGGATATGCATAAAAGTAACTCAGTCACTATAGCACAAAGATTGTAATGTCGATAAGAAATTTAAAATATTTATGACAGGAGCAAATTTCCTGTTTGACATCAATAAAAATGAAAAGACATGGAAAACAGAAAAAAAAGCCAAATGAAAATGTTGGCTTGAGGCATAGATAACAGGTTTTTTATGAGTTTTTCTGCACAATCATGTAAAAGAGAAAGTATTTGTGTGTGAGTGGCCGTTTAACCTGCGAGCTAGTAAGGCGTTCATCTCTTGCATCAGTCCCTCCCCACCACCGCCACTGCCACCGCTAGACCGGTTGGAGTCACTTTTTCCACCAGAGCCGGGCGGACTGCTTTCATCCTGGGGAGAACATTATAAAATGAGCTTCGGAATCTGAATCTACACCTCGTTGGGTTCAACAAGGGGGGCTTACCCTATGTACTTTTCGTAGTTTGGCTCCAGCCAATGCTGCTGCCAGTCCTGAGGGTTGGTGCTGGACTCCCGGCGGTCCCCCAGGAGGTCCCCCACCGGTGGGCAGTGGAGGGGGCATGGGTGGGGGTACTGCCATTGGGGGTGGTGGACCCGGTGGTGGTGGTGGTGCTGGAGGCCCAGCGAGGGGAGCTGGAGCTACAGCTGGAGGAGGCGCCACAGAGAGCATAGCAGGGTGACCTGCAGAGACAGGAGGGCCTGGGAGGAGCAGAATTACAGAGCCATGAATGACTGTGTCAATTTATTGACCTTCTCTCACCTTTGGAAGATTCGTGGAGAACCATGTTTGACAAACACCTGACAGCTGGTCAGTGCAGGGCTAGGACAGCACTAGGAAGCTGGAATTTCAAATTTTGCAAATCTAACTTCTGCAGACTTTTTCATGTGAACATAGAGCTCCTCTGTATAATCTGCAGATATCATCCATTTGTTAAAGCAGCTTATGTGTATGTGTATATCCTCATTGTTGACATGAAATTTCATTTCATTTGTACAGCAGGTTCTTTGCTTTTCTTTTGCTCATGATTTGTCTTGTCATCACTTCTTTGGAGGTAACAATAACCATGTCTCACACCACAGGAATCTATAACTGCAACAGGGTGTGTCAGATCAGTATGCACACACCCTCATATTCCTAAATAGAAATTAATTCATAATTGTGTGGGTAAGTATTGGCTTTATGGATTCATGTATTGTGTGCATGTGTCTTTTTCATGCACCTGTAGAATAATACGCAAACATTAGATTGAACACACAACTCACCTTTCACACACATCAACACATACATACACACACATATACATTCAGGCAAACACTACACATGTATGTGGAGTCCCTCTGCTGAGAGACCACCTCCTCCTCTTTCCTCCTAATACTTACTGCTGCTGGCCACAGGGGCCTGCTGGGGGACGGGGGAGGGGGTCTTCTTGGGCGAGTCCCGGTCAGATATTGCAGTGCAAGAGGGGGGCGAGGAGGAAGAGGAGGAAGTGGTGGTGTGGGGCTGGGCCTGCTGGTGGTACACCTGCTGCTGTTGTGGTGGTGGTGGCTGTTGCAGATGCTGCTGAGAGTGAAAGGTGGATGGGTACTGGGTCTGGTGGTTGTGGGTGGGGCCTGGGGCTGTGGGACCTGCGAGAAGAGGCTGGGGGGTGGCCTCGCATAGCTGAGGAGTGAGTGGAAGATGCTGAGAATGCGGAGAGTAGGAGTGGTCTGGCTGGCCGTTGGACTGAGGGTGGGACTGGTGGTGCTGGGGGAACTGGTGAGCGACAGTAACGGCGCCTTGGTCAACAGGTGGGGGCTTCATCCTAGTGCTCGGGGGTGGGAGGGGGTGAGCCACCGGGAGAACAGGCTGTGGGGGCAGACCCTGCTTCAAAGGCACAGCCATCATGACTGGTGGAGAGGAGGAGGGGGGCAGCTGGGCATACATTTGCTGTAAATGAGAGGCGGACCAGGTGCTATGTTTAGGAGGGAGCATGATGTCTTGCTGCTGCTGCTGCTGTTGTTGATGAAGTAGGTGGCGGGCTGCTGTGGGAGGAGAAAGGGGGATATGACGGACCTGTCGGCCCTGGGTGATCACTCCTCCCTGGACTGGGGAAAAAGCTGAGGCAAGCGAGGTGGAGAGTTGTGAGGAGAGCTGGGCCTTGTCCCTAGCTGCCTCTCTCTCCTGTGAAGGAGAGGAGGAGGCGGAGGAGGGAGGAGAGGAGGAGGCCACACGGACGTAGGAAGGTGGCAGTGTGCTAGCTCTGTACTGTCTGTACTCAGGAGGAGTGTCTGGGTGGATGGGAGGAGTGGAGACTTTATATTGGAGAGTGGAAACGACTGTGGCGGACAGAGAGAGAGAGAGAGAGAGAGAGAGAGAGAGAGAGAGAGAGAGAGAGAGAGAGAGAGGAGGAGATGCAGACGAAGAGGAGGACGAAGGAGGGCAACAAACAAAGGAAAACAGAAAAGAGAAAAACGTGAGAAGAATGAAAAGCAAACAACTGATAAACCAAGCAAGTAAAGATGAAAAAACAAAAATCAGGAGCAATCCAAAAAACGGAGGCCAATAGCAAATAAGAAAGAATCAAAATGTCATAAAAAAGAACAAGCAGCAGAATGCAACATGACTGAGCCATGATCAGAAAGCATATGGCGTTTCCCCCAACAATAGCTGGAAGAAAGAGATGGCAGTGCAGCATGTTGCAGGGACAGGTGGGTACTGATAGCAGGGACAAGGGAGAGGATGTTTAAGTCTCTGTGTGTATTTAGGGGCAATCTTGGACATTTATATGTGTGTATGAATAAAAAAAAGCATATGGTAAAGGCAGACAGACTGGGGAGTACTGGTTAAAAACTAAGGTGGGAAACACTGACACAAACAACACTGGGGAAGCCAGGGTTTGAAATCTCTGGTAATTATTAATGATGAAATCACCTGTTTGCTTTGGCAACAAACAGTGTGCTTTGTCTGACCCAACAGGTGCATTCCTTTGTTAAAAAAAAAAAAAAAAGCTGATCAAAAATCCATTTACTAACATCTACAAAGTGCCACAGGTTTTTTGGTTGACTGCTAGTTTATTAAAATGTTTGTGTGGCTAATAGCATATGCTGCCTTCACCTCAGTTTAGTGTCCAGAACAGTGTTTGTGTAACGCAATAAGTGTGAGTGCATGTGAGCTCACATTAGTGGGTGTGGGTTTATTTGTTTAGGCCTCACCTGACCCTGACGTCCTCCGCTCCCTCTCCTTGTGCGCCTGCATCTGATGTTGCTCCATCATCCTGTGAAATGCAAGGATGTCATTGCTCTTAAAATCTGTAGCTTCTAATCAAACGTCTTCAGACGGAACTGGAGCCTGAATGAACCTCTGTATGTCATCAAAACACTGATGCACGTGAGGTCTTAGAATTATTCTTATAATTAACAACATTACAGAAGGAAAATAAGCAGTAGAAAAAACAGCAGCACAGAAGATCATGATTCTTTCTTTTTGTATCGCCAACCTCGTGCTATAACTGAGACTGAAACATTATAAAAAAAGGTCCCGTGTGTAAAATTTAGATCAAACCATATGAACCACACATACTGACATACAGATACAACATGGTAATAATTTTTTAATAGGGCGGCAATATTATGGCAATATCATCTTATTTCTAGCTCTTATTCTGTAATAATATTTACTAAGGTGCGGTAATAAAGAGATAACATTGCACTAATGCGTTATGTCTACTGTAACATCCGGTTAATAGATTAGTAATTACTTACTGCAGGCTACCAGCAGTGTCGCAATGTGAAAATGTTAATGTTTTTTTCTATCTATTAAATGTCTTCACACGCTTGGGATATATTTTATATTATTTTATTATGTAAATTATTACATATTATGTAAATTTTATATTATGTTATTATGTATTATGAAATTATACCTTCGTTGTGCCTCACTTTCGTCGGAGGACGGCCCATTTTGGCGCTGAACGACTGGACCTGGAAGACCAAAGGTAGGTAAAAAGAAAATCAACCACATAACGGCAAAACTCCAGTAACTAACCACACAAACTACAATGTATAATGTGCAGCTCTCTTTGACTGTTAACTTTAATCGACTCAGTACAAAATATAGACCCAGGATTGTAAAAACCATTTATAATATATAGTGAGGAAAACTGTATCACATGACAGTGAATGTGATGGTTATATGTATTACAAAAGAGAATGATTACACAAACAAGTGAGATGTTTCTCTCCATGTCTGTGGTGATTACTCTTTTGTCCTCCCCCTGCCTTTTCCTTGCTGCTGGTCTTTCTCCAGGCCACTAACCTACCTCTCCTCTTCAGTTCTTTCATTTCTGTCCCTTTTAGTCTTCTTATATAATCCCCAACCACTCACAGAATTATTTCCTGATGATCAGTTTCACTGTTTTTATTCCCCCAGGTTTTTGTTTTCTACTTCAGTTTTCATCTATCTTTGTCTAGAACATGCAACTTCTGTTCATTACATACTGTTACTCAAATGAAAGCTGGAGGTTCAGCCTTTTGGTTTCTACTTCCTCGTTTCTGTATCGCCCCTCTGTAAGAGCGTTTGTTATGTACCCGTGTTTCCTGTTTCCTAGTTTCTTAACAAGAAAAACTAGTTTTCTAAACCTGAATTTGTCCTTTGTCATGTGCTTGTGCATTTTATTTCATGCACAATACAAAAAAAAAACACACTAAATAATCTCATATAAAAACATTTATATGAAAAGTGCACACAACAGCAGGTCATCATGTGAGTTGCTGTGACTTTTGCTCCACAGTTCCAACAATCTGTTTATAATGTTATTTGCTCAACATGTTTCCAGCCACAGGAATCCCAACTGTAAACCACAGCAGGAAAAGAGTCTGAGAGGGTGGGACCAAAGAAAAACACTGAGGGAAAGATCAAGCAAATATGAAATGGCTCATAATTCACATTTAAAAAAAAGTCCCACATAAGCTAAGGAGGTTTAGAAATTCAAGGTGTGTGGTGAGTCTGTCAACAAGGGATGACTCATCACTGTCAACTGGGTTTAAAGCCGTCACCTCAACACAGAAAAACAGGTTTACTACCAGTGTCCACCGTTATATAATCAAATCAGACGTATAACCATCTCAGTTTAGCACTCCACTTGTTGACCAACTACAGACAGTATTTAGCCTCCACCCCCCCCCCAGTGAGGGAGTTTTTAGAGCCTCATTCTGGGGCGGCTATTAACAGGCAGCGTCAGGGAGACAGCACTTATCACATATCACCAGAACACCATTAAACATTAAACTTCAGCACCCACGCTGACTTCGGCAGCGCCCATGGGTGATATTTCCGTTCACTGTGTCTGGAGCACGGGGGGGGGTTAACGACAGTTAACCCTACTAAAGTGAAAAACACTCAGCTGTTCAACTGTTTGTTTACACAAATATCTAATCAGCCAATCACATGGAAGCGACTCAATGCATTTAGGGAGGTCGGCAGGTTTAAGACGACCAGCTGAAGTTCTAAACATCCACGTGAGGAGGGAAGGTGATTTAAGTGACTTGGAATATTTGGCAGGCTGCTCCGGGTATTTCAGAAGCTGCTGATCATCTCTAGGATTTAAAGAAAATGATCAAAAAAGCAAAAATATTACTCCTTACGAGATTGTCAATACCAGAGATTAACTATCAAACTTCAAACTTTGAAGCAGACAACAACCACCTTGGGTGCCACTGCCCCTTAATTAGTTGCCCTGTGCACCTAATAAAGTGGCAGGTGAGTGTATGCTGTGTATCATTTGGTTATTACTAAAAATGTCTTTATATTTATTATTTCAATTTGATAATTTTCATTTCTCTTTATCCAATAAGAGGAAGCCAATTATTTCCCCTGTGATTTCTTCATTTTATTTCTTGTATGTGAGGGATTTTTATGTGTGCAGTGATGACTTTTATCCTGTCTGTAGCACCGACTTGTTTGTCAACAATTAAAATGGTGATCTCTGTCATCAGGCAGCGAGTGAATAAGCTTGCTGATAACGACATTGGTTCATTCTGCTATTGCTGACCTGCCCTGTGGACGTCTTTTGTTGTGGTGCAGAGAAAGGTAGCAAAGCCTCGACGATGCCCTTTTCCTTGCTCCCTGTGAACTCTGATTGCTGATTTGTGGGAATCGTGTGCTGCTGGGGAAGCTGCACACCGAGAATTCAGAGGATTCAGAGGATTAAGAACATCAGTATTAGGAAAAAAAAAATAATTTGCTTTGATTAGTCTTAATTAAGCATGTTAGAGTAGAATTGCCAATCGTGACTAGATTTGAATAATTGCCAAGATGAGGGTGGTAGGTGAATTGACAGTGAACAGGCTTTGTTAGTACAGATGCAGGTCCCCTATTCTTGATTCTTTAATTGCAATTACATCATGTTGCAGGAATAAAAGGACTATCAGAAATGACTCATATAGTATAAAGCTGCAGATACATCAATGTTTATCAGATCCGGCTTTCACATGCTGAATCTCTGCTCCGCCTTCCATCAACAAACATGACCGTATAATGTGATTAAACTTCAGGAATTAAAACATAACCAGAGACATTAATGAGTTTCATGTAACTGTATCACATCTGTTTGTAACTGCTCATGTCCACTGTACTGCATATGTGTCTGAGTACATGTACAGTATGAAATTTGCGGTCCTACAGCTGACATGAGGCATGGTGCAGGGCTTCGACTGTTGCCATGGCGAAGGTCAACGAGGAACAGGAAGCTCAGGGGACGAGAGGGCCTGATCAGACCTGTAAGCATTTCATCTTGATCTCAGGAGGCTGTTACAGATGTGAGCATATGTGAGCTTTCTTAATGTAGTAAATCAATTATTCCTCCCTCTTGTTCTGTGCAATTTATCAGCTTGATATTGAAATACAAACATCAGCCTCTTTAAAGAGAGAAACACGCAGATGACCACAATCTGTTGTTTAGGACCCTCATTTAAAACTCACGTCTCAAAGGTTTCTGCTCGTCACACTTTTGAAAGATCACTTTATGCTCTTTCAAAGTTGAGCTGAGTCCAACCTCCTCCTCACACTATGGTGGCCATTAAATGCAAACTATACTGTATAACTACAAAGCTTGAGACAAATTCACATTCAAGCCAAAAAACCTTTACAGTTAACAAAACAAATTTATAAGACCTAAACCTACAAGTAGTGAGACTAATTTACAAAAGACTGAAACATATTTACATTTAAAAAAACAAAACAAATTTACAGTTTGTGAAAGACTTTTACAAATCCCAAAAAAGCTAATTGGTAAAATCCAGGACAGGTCAATTATTGCAGTCTACACAAATAGAGTTTGTGGTGACTGAGCATGGACTGTGATGTCCTGTTGAAAACACATGAACAGTTTCATGCGCCTTTTTTTTTTTTTTTGCTTTTCGTGTGGTCGGTCTCTAGAATGTTTAAAAGACATGGACCAGATGGAAGGACCACGTGCACCAGCAATGTCTTAACAAATGGATAATGCTGAACAGTGTCAGTGTAGCCTAACGCCTGCTATCTGAAGATAAAAGGAAAAAAGTGTCATTTAGCTGCTGCCAACTTGTTTGCTATCGGAAATAAACATAATAAGTTTCAAAGTCGCAAGTCGGTGTTTAGTGAACCTCGAAATTTTGATGTTCTCAGATGTCTTCCTTTGTCCACAAACCAAAATGATCTAGTTTGTTATACAGAGCTGAAAAACCAGAGCTTGTTCAAATAAAAAAAACACTCACTCAAACCGACAAGTAAAAAACTGAAATGGATTCATCATTGCAGCCATAGTCCCACGTATTTCTTCTGTTAATTATTCATGATTAATCAGATTTGATTATTGAATCTATTCAATGTCAAATTTCTTTCAAATCTTCCCATATCACAGCATACGGTCTCCATTCAAGCAAAAGTCCAACATCTAGTTTAGTTAGATCATCAGTAAAAATAATCCAGATCCTCTAATTCATGCTGTTGGAACTGTTGATCATCTAGTTAACTGTTGTACTAATTAATAATATGCTATGACATGTACTGAAATAGGCTTAATTATTTTAGCATCATAGTTACTAAACATACTCTCTTATTTGAACTGAAGTGGATGAAGCTCTTCCTCTGCAGCACAACACTTACTGAGAAGGATGACGGTTGAAGAAACTCGCCTGAGGACGCCAGGTGAAATCTCTGGAGTCAACATCGTAAGAAAATCTAAAGTATCCAGCGTTTCTAGTGATGCTTACAAACCCTATTTACTGTACTGGCAGACAAACAAGCCTTCTTTCTATATGAAACAGCATAAACAGGTGAGCCAGGAGGTGTTTCCCTTTCCCATGAATAGTGAAACGTTTGCCCTGCATGATGAGACCCATGATATCACATCCAAACAGACCCAAAAAAAGGTTGGGCTGCCATGTGAGGTCGGGGGTTACGACATTAAGGCTGCATACGGGATATTTTAGCCACCAAGATGAGAGTCACAAGGAGGGGATGGGATGACAGCACCTTTAAAACACTCAGATATTCTCACACACAACTTATAAGTAGCTCGTAACCAGAGCTGCTCAGAAGCTACTTAGTAAACTTTAAGGAGATGCTACTTTCACTTCAAATCTCAACAGAATTCATGCCTTGGATGAAAATGAAAATCACCCAATCTACAAATTGTTATGTTTTACTTTGGAAGGCTAGAGTAAGTTATGCAACAGTGATGCTTCAAATGGACAAAATACCAATATAATGTGTTTTCATGACAGAAACACCTTAAATCCCTGTCCACTCGTTTGCTTCTGTCTGTATGATCAGCTGTCAACTAAAGACTTCTAAATATACAAAACAAACCTTTAAATAAATATAACATGACAAATGTCCAGACAGCAACCGGACACACGCACGGCTACTGTTTGGCTGAGTGTACAGAGTGAAGTTGTAGTACATCGTATTAGCCAGCAGAGGGGAGTACAGCTCAGATGAGTAGTCACACTGATTTGACTGAAGTGGATTAATGTCGACATACTGTACAGTCAACAATGTTGGTTATTTTATATCGTTGAATGTTGTCTTCTCAATCATTTAACATGCTTCTACTTTACATCCTGATTAAAAGTGAGGGTTCAATGAGGAAATGTCAAAGTGAGTGGACACAGTGTGTCAAAAAAAGTCACACCGATGACACCTACGATCGACTGTGAAGTGACATGCTATCTGGCCGGGGTCGTACAGCGAAACAACAGCAGGCCTAAAAACTCAAGCTGATTATTTAAAAACTTCCATCCCCAATTTCTTAGCAGAGATGAACTGTTAAATGTGACGTTTAACTGCAAGTACAAATCAGGACATCAGTGCTCCAGGAAACATGTGGAACAACAATGTGAAGATACATTACATAGTCCATATGTAAAAAATCTTTACCTCCACTGTCAGGTGAGCTGAGGACATTGAGGGCAAAGAGCATGGCGTTGGAGAAGGTGGTTGCCTCCTCCTTACTGGCAAAGTTCAGGCCGTAGACCTGGCGAGCATCACGCCACTGATGGAAGGTCGGGGTGGCCTGATTGTACTTCAGGCCCTTTACTATGGAGTAGTTGATCACCACCTTTGATAAAAAAAAAAATGATCTGGATTTAATGGGTATGTGGATCTGATAATAGAGAAAAGACATATTAATAACTTTTGATTAAGATTCCATTGATATCGTTAGCTGATGCTGCTCCTGAGAGATTTGACTCCAGTATCCGTCAGAGTCAATGTATAATTGTGTAACCTCTACAGAACTAACAGCAGAGGGACGCTGAAGGAAAAACTCATGTTTCAATAGCGGTATGGTTTTCAAAAAGTGATCATTTTGCCATGAATTGAGTCATTTAAAAATAAATCCTTAATGCAAGAGGAAGAAACATAAAACTGCACTGATAAAAAGGCCATGAAAGATAACATCAACTTATATGGGAGCAAAACTGGGAACACTGTTCTAATTCTAGTGGCACAATCAATATCATATTTGAGTTCATAATCATAATTATGAGTTTATGACTTTCAAACAGCATTCACATCAACTTCCACAACACAGTCATGGCACGGACATTTTAAAATGCTCCAGTATGTCTGATTTGTGCTGCGTCTGAAAACAAAACAAAACAAATGTGCAACCAACACATTTAGTGTAATTTAACCCAAACTATGATGTATTACTGTGTTTTTGGTGGAAACTAGGGTACACTTATGACAAAGCCTTTTTGTGACTGTAGTTTATTGTATGTACAATCCTTTGTGTATCTGAGGAGTGTGGACATTGCAGACCCCCAGGAAGAGTTTGTAGCTTCCTTTATCGTTTTCTAATGTTTTCTTTGTACGCTGTGCTGATCCTTCTCTTTACTCATCTCTCACCTGCTGGTCCTGCAGTTTGACGCCCACCACTCTGAAGGTGTTGTTGGCAGTGTTGTGGTAGATGTTGATGCGACTGAAGCCCTGCTGCCCGGGCTTGATGGGCACCCACTTCTTACTGGCGTCATCATAGACCATGACAGAGGCCCGCGCCTGGCAGATACTCTGTTCACTGGACACAGAAAGAAGCAACACAAAGCATGTGTCAACATTTGTCTGATATCCATTCATAGTTCATTTTGTTTGTTCTACATGGGAATAAATGTCAGAATGTCAGTGACAATATTGATTAAAAAGAACATATTTCCTTTGTTGTGTACTTATTTTTAGACCTGGTGCTGATTTCACTGAAGGAAAAAAAAAAAGCAAAGTATCAGCTAAATTTTTCCATCCACCACAGAAGCTACAATGTCGAAGTTCAGCCACAGAATATCATGTTTGAGATTTTAAAAAAGAACAATGACAAAAAAAAAACTTTCAGTGGGAAAAAAAATAAGTTGTGCAACTGGAAATCAAGCAGGATTTTGCAGCTCTTATTATAGACAAGCTGTACTATCCTTTATACTGTTAAATATGAAGGTAATCAATGTATTCAAACAATAAAACTGAGTTGCTGTGTAATTATCTGGTGAGCTGAGGGGTCACAGGGGAGCCACACCTTCCTGCAGTCAGTAATTCAAGTGACCACTTTAACATAAACACACAAATGCTGCCACTGCAGGAACCTCACAGCCTGCACACGAGTTGCCACTTTAAAAACTATATACATATTTACAAGACCTCAACCTAAAACTCAACCCTGGTAAATTCCCCACCCCTCCCAGCGTTTACTGTGGTGCAGCAGCATCCTTATTATGGCACATCAAGACATGTGCACGGGCATCAGTGCAGAAGGGTGTGCGCTATATGTTGAGTAATGACACGGTGTGTCAAAAACCCAAGCGTTTGATGGGGAAGCGCGTCGCCAGCTGGAGACTCGTTTGGTGGCAAGTAAATAGAAAGTCACACACACACGTGCTCACGGCAAAGCACATTAACCACTGAAAGGACACATTTGGCAGCTGCTGTATGTGGCTTCATCTCATCATAGGACGATGACTGTCAGTAACATAACGCCTGAGGTTACAGACGTTTACAATGAGACAAACATGTTGTATGTGACCCCTGTTTTGTCCTTGGTACCATATGTGTGTGAACACTGAGAGGTGATAGAAACACACACACACACACACACATGGAGGTGAAGTTCTGTGAAATGACTTAATGCTTCTCTAATTTTCACTTCTTGCACTTTGGGGAGCGACTCTGGCAGTCAGACACACATTAGCAGCCAGGAGGAGTGAGGACCGAGAAACCCATTGTATATGTGCTCACTGATTTACATAGAACACATTGTACTGCCTTAAAAACTACAATAATTTCTATACGATGACTAGTTGACCTTCAAATTTTTGATCTGGATAAAAAACTAAAGTAAATAAATAAGTCACCGTAACATTTAAGAAGCAGCTGAAACTGTGGTTGAGGGGTAACCAAACATGTGACCATCTATAACCATCTATAAATTTGCAAAATGACTAATATATAAATAAATAATTTCCACCAAATTGCAATAAATGAAGGGGCTGTGTGCAATATTTTCTATAAAAAAGGAACCTGTATAATAGCTTATAATGATTATAATGACTTATAATAAACATTAGCACTACTATCATCCCATGTCACTGACACTTTGATAACAGCTGTTTTTATAGGTATATACTGTATAAGAGTAGGTATGTGTGTGTATGTATTTATAGGGTTATCCAATAACGCTTCTTTGTGTCTGAAACTGATACAGTCAAATCCTGTTTTCCCCTAAGATCCTCTCAAAGAAGCCTTTGAACTGTTCCAGATTCTCAGCTGAAGACAAAAGGTGACAGAGCCCAGAGGAAACAGGCAGAGTCCGTAGCTTCCTTTATATCAAAACTTTCAAAACTTTAAACCTTTTATCATTCTGCAGTTTCTCATTTTACTGAATATTAGCTTTAATATCTTTAATATTTTGTTTGTATTTGTGAAGCACTTTGTAACTTTGAGAAGT
>JAFBJR010000096.1:25982-77876 GCA_016785285.1 Brachirus orientalis
CACACACACACACATACATACATACATACATACATATATATATATATATATATATATATATACACACACTGTAAATCTGAAGGCCCATTGTCTACATCACCTTTTTGCCATTCGCTGATAATACATTTGTGTTGTGAAGAGAAAGCATGTGTACTCTGAATATGAACAACTTGTCTGCTTAGTTTCAGGGGGGAAAAAAAGGATCAGCTCGAGTCGACTTGGCCAACAGCTCCTGTCTGAGCATTTCACCTTGTTTTTGCTGGACTAAGCAGATTTTTCAGTCGAGCCTGAATTATATTCACCTCAAAAGGCACCAAAGAGAAATGAGAAGAAAACAACGCCAAGAAAACAAGAGCAGAGAGGATATGAAGGCTCCTGCCACACTGTCATATAAGTCTAACAGGCGAGTGGTGAAAAGGAGGCCACACTCCCAGGCTTTTGAATTAAGCAGAGAACTTCCCAGCACACATGGTGAGACATATGTGCCCCCTCACTCCCTCCCTACTCCTCCACATAAATCCTATACATGCACACTCTGACCGAGTGTCAAGGCTGTGTTTTGTTTCTCCCAATCCAGTAGCAGAGGAAATGATGCCTGAACCTGATTCAGGCTCATCTGTGAGATTCAGCAGCTGATTGGAATCAAACCACTGGATGTATTAAAGGGAATTTTTAAGTGTAGTTGAATGAGGTACATATTTTCAACAATAACTTTGCTGAGTGCACTGCAAAAAACATCTTTGTAGCCTGGCTCAAGGCTCAACTAATATGATCTATGTGTGCTTAAATTAACAATATATATATAAAATAAGTACATGCTTAAAGGTTTATTTATCTCTCTGTTTGACACACTTTTCCACCTGAAACTTGTAAACCACACACCAAAGTCCATAGAGACAATCATCATTTTTAACACACAAGGGAGCGGATGGTCCCACGCCGTCTTCTTTGGTGAGTTTGTGCCACTTATATGTCTATAAATGCAAAGGATGTCTCTTGACACTGGCGACCTGTCCAGGTTGAACCCCACCTTTCACCCTGACTCAGCTGGGATTGGCTCCAGTGACCCGTGGCACTCATGTGGTGGATAAAGTGGAGATAAAGTGGTTCTCAGGCTTCACACTTGGCAGGTAAGTTACTAAGGACCAAGTGCGTGTGCAGTGCCGACTTTAAATAAGAAATACAAGAGATAGCAATAAAAATAAGAGCACATTGAGGGGGCACTGTACTCATGCCAATCTAAAAGAGGGATTTCAAACATTAAAGTCACAAAATAACAAATGAACAACAGCGGATGAACAAGTCCTGTGTGCCGTAAAATCAACTTTTCCCAGGTAAAAGTGTGGACAATATGTCAATACCTCATACAAGCAAAAAAGTTTGAGGTGGTAAGGTGCTCAAGGCTTTCTCTCATGGTGCACCTGTGGGCACAGCTTCTATTATTGTAGCAATTAACATTAGTCACAGGAGTAATTGTCTCCATCGTGCTCTTTTTACAGCAGAAGGCACCGAAACCAATGAGTGATTCAACACAGCACTGCATGCTTGACTCATGGCAGCAGTTTAGATTTCTTAGGCCTGTAAGGAAAACTAATTTTGATTTTTAAAAAGTTCCAAAATGGTGGCAGCAGAAATATATTCATGATGAAACCGGGATACAAAAGCAGCATTGTACTCAAAGATGGATTAAATAAACCACCTGATTCCTTTTAATAGCATTTTGTGGGGCCTTTAATGGTGTTATTTAAGATTTTAAGGGGATTAAATGGCTAGTACACTTCCTGATTCCATCTGTGGCCACATTTGTTAGTATATAACAATGTGTTATATACTGTGCACAATAACTATTTCACAAGAAGCTAAAAGAAGGATAATTCTTTAATAGGAATCTAGAGTTTAGGAGAAGCTGCATTTTTCTACCGCAGCCACTACTTTATCCCCCACACACCCAGCTAAACTTGGCTAATATAACAGTCTCATTTATAAAAGAAAAAAAAAAAGGTTTCTCTGGCACTTCTGTTCAGATGGAAAATATAAACATCTTCCCAAAAGCAAACTGGAGCCAAACCTTTCTGTATTGAGGAATATGCTTTAAGTTGACAAATGCCACGTAACCAGACTCAGAACAGACAGGCTTATGTGTGCAGCACTTGACCTGCACCTCTGGTGACGACTGAAACCATCAAATTAATCAGTTTACTTCATTCTTATTGACTGCCTTCAAAACAATAACTTCCTGTACGACGACAGCCAATCTGAGAGTGAGAGAGAGAGAGAGAGAGAGAGAGAGAGAGAGAGAGAGAGAGAGAGAGAGAGAGAGAGAGAGAGAGAGAGAGGGGAGTGTCAGGATTGACTTCCTGTGCAGCAGGAGCTGTAATCATTCTGCTTTATGACTCCCCACTTGGTGCTATAGCTAACAGGGACTTAAAGTCAGGGAGTGATTACACATCAGTGTAGAGGACGTGAGGTGAATAAGCAATGGCATCTTCTGGCATCCTGTTTCTCACAGATTGCGTAGTAAGAGCCCGCTTCAAAATGCAAAACGTACACTGTGGTTGATTTGTCTAAGGCTGAAGAATCATACGACCTTCCCCTGCATATTCTGAGGCCTGTTTCCACTCTGGATGTGTGTGCGGCAAGTTAAGGATTTTCATTTATGCACAAGTTAACTAATGAGACTGCTCATGTGGTGAGACACATGTGAGTGAGACATGCATGTCTCACAGCCAAAGAAAAGACACTGAAAAAGACCTTTCTTTACAGTTTCCGCTTCTATAACTGTCTCTTATGTCATAAACACAACATTTCCTGTTCCAGTTTCAAAGTAAAAGCACTCAGTGCTGTGTTTCAGGCCCCTGATTACATTCTACTTCTTTTTTTCCCCCTATTGGGAAATATGTGCAGCACCATTGCTTTTATGCAAAAGCAATTAAACACTAACACAAACATACTTGGGCTGTGTTTAAATTCCTGCTAATAAAGCCTCCTAAATGTTACACATTGGACCTTTGATACAGTTAAATCTGTGAAGGGATCACGTTATAAACTATCCTCCATCCTGTTTGTGTTAATGCTGGAGGGGGGTAGACTGTGAAACACAAAGTGCCGCAGCTCCTTCTCAAACAGGAGGACAAGTACATAATTATACGGCCACACTAACTACATTATGGTGCCCATACTGTGTGTGCATACCCAAAATAACAGTCATAGGTATTTTTAAGGAGGGGACTCTTGGGGGGGGGATTACTGCATATGGATTTAGTTAGTTGTCTGTTATTATTATGGTCTCCATGAGGATTATAGCCTCCAGGATTCACTGGACATTTTTGGGGCAGGGCATAGCCACTGCCTGTGTTTACAGCATGGTGGGGGACGTACATTTACAGTATGGATGCCTCTGTGTGTGAGTGTGTATGTGTGTGTGTATGTTTGGTTGGGTGGGTGCAGGGGTCCAGCTGACAGAAGGAACAGGTTTGTCTGACTGACTGGATTATAGACAGAGCCTGACAGGCAGCTCATTACCTCACTGTAGTCTTAAATCTAAATTAACCAGGACTTAGCTCTCATACAAGACCTGTAATCTGCTCCACGGGGAAAGTACGGCTCAAAGGCACAAGGAGAAGAGAAGGCAACTAAAAAAAGCACACACCAACTTTACTCGCTTAGAAACTGACGCCCGATCATCTGTAATCGAGCAAACATGTTGAGCTGACATCAAAGCAGCTGCAAGACACTGAATTTGAAGTGCAAGATTGCACTATTGTTGCCACATGGGGTGGAAAACTGCTGCCAAGAACACAGCAAGTGAACTAAACAACAGTCATAAACAGCCATATTACTATTATTATTTAGGTTTCTATCAACACATTATGCTGTAAAGTTCAAAAAAAAAAAAAAATCAACAGCTGCGGTGAAGAGAACAAGCATCTGTGATGCATGTCAATGATCCGTTCAGGAGCTGACGAAAAAAATCAATGATGCTAATGATAGTATAATAATGTGTGACTCTTATAGCAAAGGACTTTCTGCTTATGTCATGTGCATATTTATTTGTTTTTTTTTTTTTTTTTGAAAAAGTTACAATACAGAAAACATCCTACAGTAAGAACTGACACTGCAGATTTTTAGTTGCTATTACTCAGTAAAACAATGAAGAGTTGAAGACTTTCCTCTAAAACAGCACCAAAGGCATATTTTTATGTCCACAGAGCAAAAATCTACAGTTGTATATGCTCTATATGAATATGTATGAGACTTGCTTTGAGGGGTTAACACAGAATATGGTTTTAAAGCCTCAATGAAGAGGAATTTAAGCTTAATTGCATAAAAATGTCTCCATCCTCTTCACTAATGCATTAGTGTGCCACCACCATCGAGCCTACTATAGGCATTATACTGGCACACAGCAGTTCAGACTCTGATAATCTCCACCATGTGTCTGACCCATCAAGTATATGGGTCAGACATATGCATCAAGTATAGACTGCAGAATCAACTTCAATTAAGCCCCAAATGGTGGTGGTGGGGCTTTTGTAATACTGTGGTCTTAATAGTATTAATGCAAACTACATTAATTAAATTATGCTTTTAGCAAAACGTCCCAGTTATTTTGTGAAAAGAGTTCAACGTCAAGCCGTGATGCATGTGTTGCTTACATTAGTAGCTGCTACATTGAATTCACACACACACAGAGCAGGACGAGTGAATGAATGACCTACATTCTCTTTTTTTCTTTGATGGTGTGATTTGCATGTATTATTTTTACTGCAGTGCATATGAATGCGTGTATGAATGAAGTGCACCCTCGGATCAAGTGGCAATACAATCACTCATAATTACAGAGCAAATAACTACTAATTTAAAAACTGCTGAGAAATGTTTGTGGACAAAATTACCAAAGGAATAATGTCTGTTTTTGTCAATCAATTAAAATAAAAACCTGACAAACAAGACAATTCATCATGTTGTTGCAAAAATATTCTGAAAATCAGACAATATACAGTATATCTAGAAACATTATGTATAGTATTACACCATGGAGCAAAGAGTATGGTATATTATAATATATACCACGCTGGTTATACTCTTCTGAATATCCTCAAAGCTCTCTTAGAAAAATGAGCTGCATAAAATCTCTCAAAATGACATTGTATAGAAAATAATCATAATCATCCAAATTTGCACGTTTTGTTGTTTTGTGACAATACATATTTTAAAATATTTTATCTACATTATTGTATGTTAAATGTGTAATTTAGTGCAATGTTTTGAGTACAACGGCAAAATAAATAAATGTATATCATTATAATACATACTATATTGTAACATTAGGGCAGGCCCTTTTGTCCTGTATATCAAACGGTCCATGGAAACTTTAAACAGCAGCTGTCCTACACTCCTCATCTGGGACAGAAGTGGGTGAGAAAACCCTCCCATCCTTACTTCTCCATCTCTTCCCTCCCTACCTTCAGTCCTCTCTCACTACAGAAGACACACACTGAGGAAAAGGGAAGGACATTGGCACCAAAAGGACACATCCTTCAATACTAGTGTGAATCAAAAATGTATGGACCCTAAAGATCATTAAAAACTTTCAAAAAGGAATTTTTCCACAAGATATTAAAAAAAGCATTGTCATTTCTTGCATTCCTGTACAAAATCCAAGACACATTTCTAAATTCTGGGTCTAAACAACAGCATGTTGAGGTCAGATTAAGATTACAGGTAAGTATTTTAGCTCTGATTAAAAAAAACAAAAAAAAAAACACCAGGGATAGATTTACCCGTAATCAAACCCGGAAGTTCTAAAATCTGAATGACAGCAATCTCTGTTTCAATCAGAGAGACACAAAAATTTGGTGGTTCTCTCTTCCAGACTAGGTTTTGCCTTTGACATTTCACTCCTCTGCAATATGTACTGGAATAATGATCAAAGTGATCACACGCAGTTCTAGAAGCACAGTGTCAAACAAAGTGTGGGTACAAACCTGGCAGCGACGACACTGTAAAACAACCCTGAGTCACTAACACTCTGGGGGAGGCAGTAACGCAGCACTTGGAGCCGATGTACGTCCATTTTGACAAAGAGATAAAAAAAAAAAAAATTAAAAAAAAAAAGCAGCAGCAGAGTAACAGCAGTTTAAGACACAAACTCCCTCTGGTTCTGCTCCATTACCTTAAAACAATAACTCATTTAAAGGCACTTTAATCCTTCTGTTGTAACTCTGAGGCATAAATTACAACAAGCTGCATGGAAACCAAAACATGCCAAGTCAAAACTTCAAAGAGATCTAAAGACATCCACCAGATCTGAATTCTGGTTCTGCTGCAGCCGCTGATGATGATCAACAAAGAGATGACTGATGAACAGACGGCCAGAGATGAAGTCATTGACCAGCCTGTTGTCTGACCGCTTTACAGATGAGCATGTGTGTGTGTGTCGGTGAACCTCTGTGCTATTGTCAGAACCCAAGGGAGATTACCTCATATCCGTCCCAACCATCCTCTACTCCCCCCCCCCAACACTACGGTGTAATGAGTGGTTGTTGTGATGGGGTGGAGGCTGTTGGGGCTGCTGTTGCCCCCCCCAGCTCCAGCCTGCTGTTGCCACAGCCATCCAGTTTTAAGCAAAGGCAGAATTAGCCAGAATTAGGTCCATAATGTGGTCTGCACCTATTGATTGATGCTCTCTACCTCTGTGGACAAACTGGGTGAATGTACGATAACAAGTCCACTGACTGCGTGTGTCTGTTTGTGTGTAAAAAGGTCCATTAACATCCAGTGAGTAATTGACTAATTAACACTCGATCAGGATTTGACTCACAGGATCAACCTGGTCACTGAATGGAGACACTTTATGCAGATGTATTAAATCCTGAGCTAGACTGATAAACTGGCAGATATTAAAAAAGCAACTAGTAAATATGATGTCTGCGAATATGCACATTAATGCATTGCAATGCATGCAATTTATTGAGAAATTAATAAATATTTTTCAAACCTGTATCCAGTCAATGTGAGCTTACACATTAACATTATTATTACAGCATTATTATTATTACTGCGGTTTTTATTTCATTCAGACCAAGGTTGAAGATTTGCTTTCAACTGACCAATCACATCTCACCAATCAGAATGCATGTCGTTGATGACAAGACATTATAACTCTTCTAATGAGTGAATGTGCAGAGCTGAGGCTGTGTACAAACAAACAGGACCTTCTTAAAATCTATGAACTGTCTGGCAGAACTCCTAATGTTCATCCTGAAGCAGTGATGTCATCTGACACAGTGTCGGATGAATTTCTTTATCTTCTTTTAATTATGTAAAATAACAAGAGCACCAGCTGTCACTGCTTGCAGACTACCTGTTCCTTTTTGTAACACTGATTTTTTTCCTGGCCCACAATTTAGTTGCTTAGAGTGAATTGAAATTCGTGTCTGATAATCTATCATTTGAAAATTTTTGCTGTTTATTCACAACAAAAAAGTAGTTATTCTTAAGGATACCAAATAGAAATGTATCTAAATCCACTATAAATTAATCATAGCATACAATGAAAACACATATTATTGCTCGCTCTTTCTCTCTGTCTCTTACCCTTTCATATACATACACACACATAAAAGCAAGTTTGTGTGTCTGTATCTTAGTGAGAACACATCTTTAACATAATGTATTCCCTAGCCCTTTACTCTAACCATCACAACAAATTGCCTGACCTTAACCCTTACCCTAACCCTAAAAACAGATCCTAACCCTGAAAAAGCACTTTAAAGCTGTGGGGCAAAATGTCCCCACAAAGATAGGTTTGAACATTTTTTGGACCTCACAAAGGTATAAATACAAGTACACAAACATGGGAGTGACAGTACTCCAGCATCTTTCTCTCTGAACTTTCTGATCTTTACTGGCCTCCACTCTAATACTGTAGCTGACCTCGTATATTGTGCTGACAATATAAACAGGAACATAAACGACACCGAGTCACAGCGCTGCAGCAGATGCGACTGGGCACTGGGCATCAGTAAATGCCATTTGTGGCTGGTTAAATAAGGGTCATGTTTGGTAAGTATTGATTTGACCAAAGCGCCAGTCAGCAGCAGCAGCAGCACTTTGAATTACCACTGGCTCATCTGCAGCACCATATGCACAACTGGACTTTAGAACATTTCTGTGGCAGCACCGGCAAATGTTAAATAGCTCCATCTGTGACCGGCGAGCCTCTGTCGAGCCATGAGAAAGAGACACTGCCTGCTCACTAACATTTATATAACGATTACAGACTATGGAAAAATGCTGCAGGGCAAGTGATAACGTTGAGCTTCTAACATGTGACGGTAAAATGTGGACATGAATCTCCTGTTGTCCCCACATCCCAGAGGCAAGTTATGTTTGTAAGAAAGGTGACAAAAATAAAAAGATATACAGCTTATGTAGAGTATGTTATAGGTTCTCGACATGAATCCATTAATTTATTAAATGATCTTAATCTTTACTTGTAACTGAATGAGAAGGAACTGAGGAAATACTAATCTGAACAAATTTGTTCAGCACGTTTCTCTAAGACAACCCAAAATACACAATACGGAGCCTGACAGAAGACATAAAAGTCAATATGCGTTGGTCTGTTTGTTTGCCTTTACGCTCATAACATACATTCATGAAATCACGTCACCTCGAGACGAAATGCCTTAGATTTTTCCTCCGTGGATGATCTGCATTATTAACGTCTAACAGGGAATTTTGATTGGATTTTTTTCTTCAGATTTATGCAACATCAAAAGATATCGGAGGTTTGTCGGGGAAAAAAAAAGCTCCAGAAAGACTTGCTTGTTTAAGGAACACGTACAAAGGGGGAAATGAAGAAAGTATAAGTGATCTACACAGTGTGTGAGAAAGACAGCCTCATTTTCTCATTATGATAATTTTATACTGACTCTCTTCTATTATCTTTTCTTTGATGAAGAAAAGGTTGATTAGGAATCACTGTCTTAATCGTAGGAGATAATTAAGTGGTGGCACATCAACAGCAAGGAGCAGTGAAACCTCCCCGAGTGTAAACAGCATACTGACCCCCATAGTGACATCACTTATTCATTACATACTGCAATAGATGCCAGTTGGCCCTCTGGCTAATTGTCGCATACAGTACACAATAATGATAGCAACCCCCACTTTGCAAACACCCCTCCCCCAGCTCTCATCCCTCCTCCTCACTCCACCTTCCTCACAGCTCTACGCTCCTCTCCTGCCACTAATCCTGATCCTTAAAGGGAAACGCTGCTTCCATTTGTCGAGGCCACGTCATAGGACACATGTCAGAAAGGCATTTGTCCATTTTGACACATTTGACGCATCAAACAAATAATAAAATCCGTGCAAAGTCAATACAGACAGTGTCTCATCAATAGTGAAGGTACAGGAGCAGAGAGGTTCTTCTCGCTCCGATGCACTGTACTTTAAAGTTGACTTGAGTACATGCGGTCAAGTGTAAACCTCTGATGTCATCTCATTTTTTAATTGAGCTTCAACAAATAACCACATCCCACTAATCTGGCAAGACCATAATACGCACAAAGCTCTCCATCCTTCCATCATTTGGCTTCTGATAGTCTCGCTCACTTCTCAGAGAAGAGGTAAACGCCTCTCAGAGATTAACGCGCTCAATCCTTTTCTTCCTGTCTTTCTTTCTCATGGACAAACACACACACACACACACGAGCAACGAGTCAGATGGGATCAATCTTTTGAACGAGTGAGAGCAGCTGAGCAGGGACCGAGAGAGAGAGAGAGAGAAATTCATTCCTTCTTTCCACGAAAGAAAAAACAGAGAACCAATGACAGATTGCTAAAGGGTAACCAATCACGCCAACAGCTGCCTACAGAGAAAACATAGAGAGCTGGAAAAGAAGGAGACAGACAAGAGAAAGGCAGCAACTACTGGAGGAGACTTGCCTCTCCCATTTTCCCTCATTTTCTCTCCGACACTTAACCATCTGCATTATATAACAACATGTAAAGCTGAGACAATATGGCTGTGTGATACACAAAGAGAGTAACACGGATTTTCTGGCCGAGAAACAAAGCTACAAATGCACCAGTGACAGATGAACCACAGAGATACTGTGGTGTGAAAGCTGAGCCACTCTTTAAACAAAAACTACAGTGAGAAGGAGAGAAACATAACTACAACACACTAAAATGCCACTTTTTAAAAAAAAAAAACAAAAAAACAAAGCACATGCAAAAGACAAGCAGAGGAGGAGGAGGAGGTGGTGATGATTGTGCAGAGTCAAATTGTGCCTTACCCAAAATCATCCAGGGAATACATGTCTCTGAAGAAGAGGACAGCACCGTCCTCAAGTTAAGGATGAAGGGAGGAATGAAGATTATGGAGGAGAGGGGGAAGTGTCAGCCTGAGAGGAGAGAGCGACGCACATGCTGTCACACCACTGGAGCCTTTACTAACACTTCTTCACATCCTCATGGAAAAGTATAAAGACTCCACTACACCAACAGAGCAGACGTACAGTAAGTCAGAGACAGGAGGAGGAAAAGAGACAGATGAGGAGTGTTGCAAGAGTAAGGGAATGCAAGAGAGAAACAGAGAGCGAGAGAGAGAGAGAACATGTGACCAGCGCAGACCAGTCGCCTTGCTCTGCTTCAACGATTTCCGTGGCTTCTTTCAAACTCCCAAGAATCATGTCCAGTGGAAATTACATGGTCGCCTATATGGGAAACTGGAGTGCTTTTACACTCGCCTGTCTGTGGGATGTAAAAGTCACCAGGGAGGAGCTTTAAGTATGTTTTACAGTAAGTGGAATTTTTTAAAAATTGAAACACAAGTTTTACACAGTTAAGTGCACAATCGAAGAAAAACATAAACACTTCAGCACTTCATTTATTCAGAAAAACCAGCCATACAGCATAAACAAGTATACGGATTAATTTTCTATTCTAGCAATTAAGGTTTCATTCATGTAATGGTTGCTCTGTGGCTTTATCAGAAATTTTCAACCGGTGGATCATCTGGCTGAAGCAAGCTTAAGACTATTAACCTTCTTTGCCACAGGGAGCAGAGATGTGGGGAGCAAACAAAGAGCACTTTAGTGCACTAAAAGATTAGGAGGCTTTGTGGGTTTTGAAAATAGGGCATGCAACAGACCTGGGGTTTAAAATGGGCCTCTGAGTTCAGAGAATATAAGATAATAAGAAATAAGATAATTTTATTTTCTAAAACAGTTTTTGCATGAAATGGGTTACAAAAAAATGAAGATTTGCTTGAGTACATATTTGGTAATGACAGATAGTGAGCTGACTCTGATTCACAGAACATAAAACTAGGAGTTAAAGTCTGGTGTTAAAGTGTCAGGTGCAGCAGAGTGAAAGCTGAGAGAAAGTATGAATGCCTTCCTGGGCTGTAAAAGTTTTTTTTTTTAGTTGGGGTCATCTGATATGACCTGTTTGACCTCCATAAGGCCAAAGGGCATAAAACACAGATTAATTATCTAATCTCTCAAAAACTGGTATATGATGTTTGTGATCTGCCAGAAATTAGCAGATTACAGTTTGAAGTGTGTGAATACAACATTACAAAATGACGGTCTGTGGTATTTAAGAAAGTTCAGTACACAATGACCCACACAGTGGATCAGTGGCTCAGACTGTTGCCTTACACAGCAAACAGAACCAGGTTCTCGTCCTGGTCCGACTGAGGGCCATTTCCTAAAATGATCTCCTATGGACATTCCCCACTTATACTCATGACGAGTTACCTCTTAAGTTCTGAAAGCTCCATGTTCATGATATCGTGACTGAAAGGTTCACGAGTTCTGCTTGAACACACCAACAGATGCAGTCAGTAACAAACCACTCTGAAACGGCAGAGTAGTTCACAGTGTCCAGCTGAAGGTGACCCTTCAGACAAGGAGTGAAATAAGAGCAGGGTCAATATTGGTCTAACATTTCCAAGTTGTCCAAAATGAAAATGATCTATTTGTATTTCTACCTAATTCTACCAGACTCCAGATCAGTTGTCGTCCCTATTTATGACAGTCAGAATCAGAATTACTTTATTGATAGCCAGAGGGAAATTCTTTTGGTACAAAGCTCCTGAATCGTACTAGATCAATAGATGGATCGATAGATAGATAGAGTGCGCTATACACACACACACACACATATACACACACACACACACACACACACACACACACAAACACATACATAGACAAAGTGCTGCTTCATCTCTCTGCCGCTCACTGAACAGAGGCTTTTGCTGGGGGAAATCCTGCTCACACTAGTGTAGTTAGCGCAGTAACTTGCAGTGAAATTCAGGCTGAACTCTTACATTATCCCTGTCAATGAAATCCCTGGAGGATTTGATCATGCCGTTGGAGTTGCGGTGACGCAGGTTCACGTGCAGCTGCTCTCTGATCAGCAGCAGCCTCCAGTAAAATGCATAACTCAGCGTTTTACCTTCCACTGGCTGCACTCGCTCATTCTACCTTTCTTGCAGTGAGTCACCATGACGAGTACTTCACAAATCATCTTGCATCATTAGTACACACATCGATTATCATCAAGCGATTGCTAAATTGATTGTCAGCTATTATGATAGCGAAATATATATAATAGGTTTGAGTGTTTTCAATAAATAAAACAAACTCTGATTTTTCAGCTTCTTAAATGTGAATTTCTTGTTTCTTTGCTCCATATAACAAAGGAATCATTCAAACTGAATCATTTTGGTTTGTGGACAAACGAGACATTCGAGATTCAACAAACTCAGCTCCAGGTTTGATAAACACTGATCAACATTCTTTAACATTTTACAGACCAAACAGGGACTCGATTAATTAAGAAAATAATCGATGGAATAATCGATAGTTGGAGCCCTAGTAGACACCTGACTATTGTACCTCTGTTCAGCACACCCATACACATTGTTATAGGTCACATGTGGGGACTTAATCCAAACTTATATTCATTTCTTTGCAAATTAAAGTTGCAGGAGCCATGACTGCAACTGAATTTTTGGGATTGCCTTGAGTTCCCCTCATCAGAGGAGCAGAGTTGTTAATTCTGCACCTGAAAACTGGTATCTGGAAATATTTCTGGCTCTACACCATAGATGGCAGAGTAACTAACACATTTGTGGATGCAGCTGCTTGTTTCACAGCTCCAGTGCCGCTAAGACCTAAGCAAGCAGAGGCGGAATGAACTAACGGAGACAGCAGAGGCATCAAATGTCATACTCAGCCAATAATAATTGACAGTTAAATTCATCTGCAACTGATTTTGTCACCAATTTATGTCAACAGCTTGGACTTATTCCTGAACTCTCTCTGATCTGTCCTGTGACAAGTCAAAGTCTCCAGTCACTCAAAAGATTTAATAGTGAGCTTGTAAATGAAGGCAGGACAAGGTGTAGAAATGTCATTCACACTCAGATCATCAATGTTAAATAAATAAACATCTTCCCCAATGTCCAACTGGGAATGCAAATTTTGTACCTTTTGACCCCACATGACAATTTTAAGTCTGCTATTTGTCCCCAAGGAGTCTGTGACACAATCACACACACACCTAAAAAGAGAACCATCACACAATAAAACCAGCAACATATTCTGACAATACTACGCACACACTCTCACGTGCACATGTATGAACACGGCAATGCACATACATAAATGCATGTGCGGCCTTACGTAAATGCTGAAAAAGGAATCAGCAATGCTGAACAAATGATCGCATTGAATTCATCTTTTTTTCCTTTTCTTTACGATGCTAAAGAGCAGCCGGGTCATCTTGTTGTTGCTTTGTGGAGATTTGAAACTTGCCTTTGGGTCTGAGTTAAAGAAGAGACCTGCCTCTGGCAAAAAAAAGAAGAAGAAGAAAACAAGTGCACAGGATGGGACACATGCAGCACAGCAGTGCATTCATCCAACTGGACTGGAAGATATTAATTTTACATGTTGACCGTATGAAATCAGAATAGTTTCGGTGCTGGCTTCCGGCTGTATGAGGCTACAGGACAGAGGATAATTATCAGGAGAAAAACGGTAGCATTGAATATCAGGAGACGAGAGCAGCCTTTGCCTTATGTTTTCACTTGTTATTCCCTCTCTGTCTCTTTTCCCTGTGTTCATGCAGAAACATCACAACTACACATCAGGACAGCGTCTCTCTCTCTTACACAGACAGACACGCACGCACACACTTGCAGACAAACACAGGTAGCTACAGTAAAAGCAGACAGAGTGCTCTGTATCTCAGCGGAGCTGTCAGAATAAATCTGAAGCCATAAAATAGAATGGTGCAGACACGGAGGAGTCAAACTACAGGCAGCAGGAGGAGGAAAAAGTGTCATAAATAGAGCAGAACACAGAGACCCTGCTGCTGCTGCTCCTGCTGGAGGAGGAGGAGGAGGAGGTGGTGAAGAGCTGGGCCTCGGTGCAGGCTGCATACCAGAGAGAGTAGGAAGAAGCTTAAAATACCATCTATACACTCGAACTGGGATTTAAACATGAGACACATTCTCTACATACAAACATGTGTGGATCCGTCATGGAGTACGAGGATTATGTATGAGTGTGTGAGGAAGAGGAGGAAGAGGAGGAGGGGAGGAGGGGGCTGATAACCTGCCTGGCAACCACCAGAATAAAAACACGTCCTCCGTCTCCTCCTGTGATGGTCATAAGCACCGCCACTAACCAGTTTCCCTCCTGCAGACACTCACACTGACTGCCAGCATATTATTTCATTTCACCTGTGTTACTCTCAGTGAACAAATGCATGATGCTGCTGTTTCCATGACAACATGAGCCTGGATTAAGTCACTGCTTAAATCACTGCATTCAACATAATGGGTGGGTCCCGTGGTGACAGAAGAGGGGGAAATACATCAGAACTGACTTTAAAATAAAGATCTGTATTCCAGTTACATGAAGCGACAAGAGCTGAGGCCCGGTGGGTGGATGCTCCACATACTGTCCTCGCACAAGGACAAAAATACAACCAAGCCTTGAGACAGTGTCTCGTGTGTCTTCACTACATGAGCAGATGCCGTATATTGTTACGAGATGAATGAATAAAATGGCCAGAGGCAGAGTGTCGGTGCGCATCTGTCATGACGCGTCAAACGAAGCGCATGGAGCTGCTGGTCGCCGCTTACCTCATTTTCCTCGCCTTTTCTTTTCTCCGGAGCTGATGACACCGGCGATAAGGCCGGTGAAACGAAGCGCCAGTCCGCTTTTACCGCAGCAAAGACGGTGTGCGATGCTTCAGTGTTCAAACCTGCGCGTCCGTGCTAACGTTACAGAGGCTGACAATGACTCGTGTTAAGCGAAAAGCCGAGCGGCGTCTCCCGTCTTTGTGCTCCGTGTTCTCTGCTCTCCGCTCGCGCCGCTGCAGCCCCTGAAGTCCATGTCCAGCCGCTTCTGCTCGCTGTAAGACGGTACACGGTGGAAGTGGTCAGCCCCCAGTTCTCTCATTCCACTTTTCCTTCCCATTCGGAGTGTTTTTGTGAGGTGGACAGAGATTTGAGGGGAAATGCTAGAGCGGCGTGCGATTGTAGAGGGGAAGAGGAGGAGGGGTGGGGGGGAGCAGACTGGCTCAATGCTGCCCACCTGTGGTGAAGACGCTCACATGCAGCCCGCGGACGCCCACCACCAACCCCCACCCAGAGGTCACAGGCCTACATCAGGCCTGGCACCAGGATGAAGGGGAGGAAAACTTTTTTTTTCCACTCAAATGAAATGAATTGATTTAAAGATCCAATTTGTAACATTGTTGTAATCTCATTTCATCATGTTGTAATCTCATTTCATCATGTCTGTATTTTGTTTCAGAACTTGTGCGTCTAACTACTTTTTTTATATATATATAAAAATTAGTCTTGAAACTGAATTAATTTTGTTTTTTGTATTTTTAGAATAGGTCCTTTTGTGGTGTATTTTAGGCAAGGGCCTTGCTTCAGAGGGCCGCCATCTTGTGCCACCATGTTTCTACAGCAACCTGAAGAGACAAACCAGCCAGACAATGCTGAATAACATCCTTTCCAGTATGTGGACGCCACTGTAGTCCCATGACTCCTTGGGGAAAGGGAAGGGAGAGAGGAGGAATCCTCTGTCTCACCAATGCATGTCACTATTTCTTACACACTAGACCTCTAATCAGAGAAGCCAGAATGGATAAAAGACATAAGACTACAGTTTCAAAGTTTAATGCACATTAATTAATTGAAGTATAGACATTTGATTCAGAATGAGTCTGTGCTGATGTTTCTGCTTCTCACCTGGAATGTGCATTCTGTTTTATGTTTTTAAATGTTTGTTTTACTATGCAGCACTTTTGTCAGCTATGTTTTTTAAAAATGTGCTTTATAAATACATTGGAGTGGATAGGCCACCCACATTTCTCCATAAACATTTATAGAAGCTTTAAGTATGTAATTATTTACATTTATAATAGATTTAAAAGTGCATTAGATTTATACATAACACTGGTTAGGGACTTCAATTTAAGCTAAAGACCGAAAACAGAAAAAGAAAAGTAAAGTCAAGGATATAAGTCACAGCATCTTTGAGAATTTAATGTTGTATTTACTTTCAATCAAATGTTAATTGAGCAGTAACTTTTTTTTCCTGTAGCCCCAAGGGATTAATGGTGAGACAAATCATGTTACATTCACTCTGCAGAGCAATGACCTCTATCACTGTTGTTGGAATTTCTCGTCAGTCCAACAACTATTCACTCATCTGGAGTTCATAACAAGACAAAGTCTCAAATCAGCAGTCGCACTGAAACCTACTCAGCCCCAATTATACATCATTCTAAAGTAACAAAAGAATTCATGCAGCATGTGGAGTATTTAGAGAAGGAATGTGACGTACCTTACTATAGATCTGACCCTGTGGTCCACAGCATGGAAGGATGAGAGCATACACTAGTTTAAGAAAAACTCCAGTTAGTGTTAAATGGTGTTTTGCTAAATAATAGACCTTCAGTGTTTATTTACCAACAGTGGAAAATAGAAAAAAACACCTCAAGAACCTTCAGTCCAATGCAACACCTTGTTGCCAGTGACAGATGGTGAGGAGCCCATCAGACATAAACAGTTACAGTGTAATGGTCTCATCGTTCTACCTTATAAACTGATCTGGCTGTAACAATCTGGAGAGCCACGATTTGAAAAGGCTTCACATCAAATCCAATACAGGCTTGGTTCTGATTCTCCTTACATCTTAAGACAAAAGAAATACAACAGTTTATTAAAAAGAAAACCTGGAAACATGTTTAATATACTGTATAATCACTAACATTCTGCTCATGTCTGTTTCAAGCCTTTCTGTGTATGTGCACATCAAGAAATAAACATGGTTTCATTTTGGGGAAACAAAACACAAAGGAACTGATATTGGCAGTGATAGATTTGCAACATGATTAATAAATAACAGGCAGAGAGTCTTTTTAAGACCAGGAAGCACAAACATTTGGAATTATTTACATAATTTAGTTGAAAATTTTAAAATCCTAATTTTGGATCCAGACAATACAGCTTTTCAACATTTTAATAATTTTCCTTAAAAAAAAAGAATCTCTTCAAATAATGGTTATCATCACATCACATATGACATGCAGTGTGTCTCCTCCACCAAAATTCAGCAGCATCTCTGACTGCATAGGTGGTTTCAATACACATTTAGCTAACGTAAATAGAGTTAAATCAGATATGTGTTTTTCTTCATGTCTGATATGTCGGTGTTAGGGTCCTGCTTCACTGCCACATTCCTGAGTTGTTAAATACAAAATAAGAGAAAGTTTAATAGTAAGAAAACCACTATGTTTTTTTCTTTCTACACACAGTTTTGACCTGATGCTCTTTGATCTTCAGCTCCACATTATTCGGTCTAGAACAGTAATTAGTTAGTCTGTTATCTGCAGCAGGAGTGTGCACGATATACATAAGAACAGTGAAAGCTAGGTTGTACTAATGAAGTCAGGAAGTCACAGCCTTTGGTTCCATTTCGGTGGACTGATGGTTTGATTCGAGTCGTATCATTGGCTACAGTGCATGAGAGATAAACACTTCTTTGTTTTTTTTACATGTAGTGTGGATAAAGAAAAAGACAAAATATCCATGGTTTTTGTATCTCAAGCAACCGCACATTACACCTCTACCACGCCACCTCATTTGGGATGTGAGAGCAGACCTGGAAGGAAACCTTAGGACACAAGTTCCTCTTCTTTCAGCTCACTTCAGTTCAGTCAGATCCACTTCAATTTAACATCTGAGTTAGTTTAAGTTTGGTTCGGTTCAGTTAAGTGCAGTTCACTTTATTTCAGCTGAGCTTCAGGACCCAGCAGCAGCCAAGCTGACAGTATGTGGCCCTGTGTCCTCGCTCACACTATCCTCCACTGCATCACGCTCATGTCCTTTCCTCCTGTTGACACCAGGTAGCTGTCATCATACAGGAAGGTAACATTGGTCACGTGACTGCTATGGCCACTGTAAACATGGCTGGGAGCCTAGAAGGAAAAAAAAAATAATAATTTGATACAAAGATCTTATGTGCCATTATTACTGACTGGCCATTTTGTTAGGTACACACTTTCAAATACTTGTTAAGGCAAGTCACATGGCACCACCTCATGCATTTAGGCATGGAGTCATGGTCAAGATGACTGGCTGTAGTTTTGATCGGAGCATCAGAAAGGGAAATAAATCATTTTAGTCACTCACTCCTTGTCTCTCACTTTAGGCTCCACATGAGGGTCATGGCAGGGCTAAAGCCAAATTCCAACTGACATAGGGCAAAAGGTAAGGTACCCCCAAGACAAGTTGCCAGTCCACCATATAACAAACATTCACTTTCACACCGAGAGAACATGCAAAATCCACAAAGAAAGGCCCTCGGCCAAACCGGGATTTGGACCGGTGACCTTTCTGTTTTAGGGGCTGTTCTTTTTTAGCATTTGATTAACTGCTGATCTACTGTGATTCTCTAGTATAAAACACCTTGTTGATGCCATAGGTCAAAGGAGAATGACCTGACTGGTTCAAAATGATAGAAACGCAACCTTTAACTAAAATAGTCAAAAGTCCATCTCTGAATGGACAACATGTTGAGCCCTGATGCAGATGAGATACAGCAGCAGAAGACCACACCAGACATCTTATTAGGAACGCATAATGGCTGAAGAAGTGGTCAATGGGAATTACAGTTTTTACAGAGCAATATTCTACAGAATATCTCACCCTGAACTGAGAACACGGGTACGAAAACAGGTGAACCTTCCCAAAGTCATCTCCAGTAACCAGGAGGCTCTTGTCAGAGGACCTACAGGCAGCGTTGATGTCTGTGCCATCTGAGCCGTCTGGCCACAAGCCTGAGGTAGAGGAAGAGGAGGAGGAGGAGAAAGAGGCGGAAAGTACAGGTTAGTGCTTCTGAATGATTAGCATTAGTTAAAACACAGAGAGAAGAGGGAGGATGCTTTTGCTTACCAAACACCTGGAAGCCCAGGGTGCAGGTATAGGTGGCCCACTCGATATCTCTGGTGGTTTCCACACTCACTACCTGTTTGCACACTGACGGGATCCCTGGGGAAAAAAACACACACACCAAAGACACAACTCATTATAGCACAAGTAAGTTTAAATCAAGATTTATTGGTAAAGCACTTTTCATAAAAAATAAAATGTAAAACAAAGTGCTTCCATAAAATTTGAAGTTAATGGAATATTTCCTTGTGGAGTGGAAAATTGGTGGTTCATGTTCATCTCAGTTAACAGTTTTCTAGTTGTAATTTATACAACATTAAGAGAGTTCATGTATAACTGTCATTCTGCACATTCACTATTTCTAGTCACATGAATTAACTGAGAAAGATTTTTTTTTTTGTCTTGATGTAGCTTATACTCTTACACAAACACATCAATGTGAACAGGCTGTGAGAGGACAACAGTAGTCATACGTACAGTACAGTATCTCATAGTCTCCTGAATTTGACACCAGATACTGGGAATCTACCGACCAGTCCAGATGAGTGATGAAACTAGAGTGACCCTGAGTTTAAACACAATAGGAACAAGTAAGACAACTTTTCTCTACACACAATGACACACTCTAAATTATTAATATAGCAAAGACAAAAGGTTTTTTCTTAGACCTTTGTCATTATGTTCACATGGACAGAATTGCATGATTCAGTTCATTGTCATGTATAATTTTAAAGCCTTTCTATTAACAAACATCAAGGACAAAGTGTGAAGTGAGCAGGACCATATAAAGAGCTGAGGAGGGAACTAAATATAACGTCTATTTGGGGGGAGGGCTAAAAATAAAGAAGCTATGAAAAAAAGAGGGAATATAAATGCAGGTGCTCACCGAGCACTTCCCCACTCGACTGTACTTCCTCCCATTTTCAGTCACTGCGTAGATATAGATGTAGTTGTCATGGGAACCGATGGCCAGGAAGTTACCATCTAAAAAGGCAGGAAGGACATTAAACAAAACCTAAAATGTTAATGGTTACACATATTTTTGGTTGATTATTAGTATATACTGTATGTGTCACAGTTGTGGAGGTGTGTGGGTATATTATGGTGTCATCTCTCTATTTTGCAAACATTTGATATTGTTAAACAGTAACACAGAATTTCATGTTCAAATAATTGCCATATTTTGGTGAAATAAATCATAATCAGTTATAAGCAAAAATCAGAAACCATTGATCTTCAAGGGTAACTTCATAGTTCCCAAAAAAGAGAAGACTGAGTCACCCTTATATTTGTAGTTCTAAGATTACTGCATGTGAAAACTACTCACAAATTATCTTACAATCTTATTACATCTATTGTTATCTTATTACAATCTTATTGTGTGTTAGTTATCCTTGACGTGAAATGTGTTGAAGCAGAAGAAACACACTGTCAGCACTGTACCTGGGCTGTAGCACATGACAGACAGCTGTTCATTCCCATCTGTATGCATCGTCACTAAATCCTTGGAGTCAGTTTCCAGCACCAGCCACCTGCACAGTCAGTGACACACACTTGTTCTTCATCCATTTAATCAAATTACAAATATGCGTTCAAAAACTTGGCAATGACTCCTTCCTTGTAAATGTTTTTTTGGCTGAAGCTTTAATTCTTTGGCAATTGAAAAGCCACCTAGTGCTTTTCGATGATGGGACCTGTACCTGCCAGTTTGGGTTCCTATGGCAACTACAGCTCCAGTTGGATGGAAGCCTGCAGATTGGGCAGCATCCTGTCAGACCAAAAAAGTACAGAAAATTTAATGGCAACAACATTAGAAAAATATGCATGTGCTAAAACGTTGTTGTTATCACCATGTAAATACTACATTTAAAGATACTGAAGTGTCCCAATATCATAAAAACAGATAAGTATCCAATCCACTAGCAGTAGATTTTTTTGTTGGTTGTTTTGTAATTCCCACTACTGGCCCCAGAGGGCAGTATTGACTAATAATACCTCCAAGTTCTTAGTCCAGATGTGCTGATGGGTACTAGAGTGCCACAGGCTGACCTGCCTGTCATGTCCACAGGTAAGAAACTGAGGCTTCCAGGGATGAACTGTCAGACCCCACAGCTCATCAGTGTGACCCTGGACAGAGGATTAGAGTTGTTCATTTAATAATACACCATCATCATGATGGTGTATTATTATATAAAATGTCTGGTTTACTTTTTCCAGGATTATAAAGTGTAAATAAACTTAATCGACATCATAGCAGATGTAAAGTGGAACTTAGTCACGTAACATTACTGATAATTGATTAATTGTTTAAAGGTTATTTTATTTGAGTATTAATTTCATTTGAAAATAAAAACAGCAGTTTTTTTTAAATACAGAGAAAATTATAGCACACTGAACTGTTGAACTTACCTGTGTAATAGGCATGAATTCTCCATCCAGATTGCCTTGCAAAACAAAGTTCTTGGTGGTTCCGATGAGCACTGTCTCCCCTCTGCCCTCTGCAATGGTCCTGATGGGACCAAACAACTCAGGTACCTGTGAAAAAAAATATAGAAAGTGTGTAAACTACATGTTCAGCTGAAATCCAACACATTTTCTGAATAAATCTCCACTGATGTACTTGAACACTTTAGCAACTTTACACAAACTTCACAACTGCACATTGCATATTCATTGTTTTTGACTGGTTCAGTCTCTTACATTCTAATATCTTATTTCTTATTCTCTGTATAGCTGTGGTGTATGTCCATACTTTATACCATTATTTTATATTTGATTGTATTTTATTCCTTTCTATGCAAAACTGTTTATATCTTAATATTTTATTTTTCTGTTAAGATATGTATTTGCATTTCATCTCTTACATCTTTGTATATTTTAGGAGTGGTAAGGTGTCTGAACACACAAAAAATGTCCCAGTGTTGGGATCAATAAAGTACATGTATCATTTTTCTATCTAGTGTGGTCTCATGGGATTAAATAAGACATGAACAAACCACAATTCACATCATTAACTTTATTGAGAGTGTAAATCCATGTCACCCTCTGTAATATTTGTGATAAAGTGCTGTGGTCAGAATGTTCCTGGTTAATATTAGAGACCAAGCTCTACTTTAACAGAAGTGGTTTGACTTTAACTGCATGTGGTTTAGCATGAAGAGCCCACACTTTGCTAGTATTAAATAATTTCACCCTTACAACATGCGATTCATAAACCTTATTTGTATAGTGCAATAACGTTGCCTTAAAAGAATAGGATCACTGAAATTTTACTTTTTCCTCACCTCCACTGTTTGTATCTGTTGGTAGCTGCTGTCCCAAGAAATGAGCCTGCGGTCTTTACCTCCGGACACCAGTGTGCCGTTCCTCAGCATGGAGAGAGCAAAGATGCTACCCTCATGAGCTCCTTGGATGACGTGGCTTATGCGATTGGTGCCTGCGTGACGGAGACAGAATGAAATGGACTCAGTTGGACACAAAGGTCAGCTACTTAAGGGTGACAGAGAAACAAACACAGGGAGATCAAATAAAGAAATTGGAGATGAAATGTTTCCTTTTAATAGATGCTCTCTGTGATATCTTCGCTTTGACCTCATCCTGATCTCCTGACAACTTCAGCACAATGAGACACTTTTGAGATGAAAAATATTTTTATAAACACAAGCAATTTTTCATTTGGCTTCAGGGTTTTGTATCTTAATCTCCATCTCATTCCAAAAGTTAGAAAAAAGGCACCTATGAAGGGAAACACTTTACAGTACAGTAAAAGTATGGTAATATTATGGTGATAATTTTCTTATAGGGAATTGATATTAAAATGATACCATCTTATTTCTATACTAATCACCAAGTACTAGCTTAGTAATAACATTAGAAAATGTGCCTAGGAAGATGGAGGAAGAGGAAGTGGATGACGTTTAACCTTATAGTGCAATAATTATATTTTTATCGTATCGTAATTATAATTACTTGACTGTATTACATTGATGGTAGCCTATAGTAATTCTCATCATCAAGCTATTACTGGAATATTACATGGTATTACTCGAATATTATTTGAATATTACCACACTATTACTATTACTATTACTATTATTACTAAATTTCATTAAAATAACATGGTATTAGTATAATAGGTAATCATATTATAATCATAACATATCATAGATTGTCATAAAAAATTGTTACTGCACCATCTCCATGTTGCTACTATACTGTAATGTAAAGTCTTACTTTTAACTTTTTAACAGTTAAAAAACCTTGTACCCTCTGTTTGTGTCCACTAAGACCTGCTGGCAAACATATGTGAGTATCAACCTAACAGATACAGCATCAGTGATTTTATGTGTGCACAGTGTGTACCTTTTCCCCACACCACAATGTTCCCACTCGAGTCTCCAGTTATAGCATCTCCATTTTCCGCAAAGGTCACACACAGTACAAACTTGGGCTTCTCCTGTTTCTGTAAGACCAGAGCAAACATGTTTATATATAGCTACACAGACCTAAATCACAATACATGACATTATGACTAGAAAAGTTTATTGCTTTAAATGTTATTGCTTTATGAATAAGTGGCTGTTGACCTACCTCGAACAGTCCCTGCTTTTTGACCAGATTGCCTTTCTCCAGGTTCCAGAAACAAAGATGTGACTTTCCACATGTGACTATGATGTTAGTGTCCGTTGGATGAAAGTCTGCAGCAAACACTGACTCATTGGAGCACTGGAACCGAAACACATAAAACAAGAAATAGGTTGAAAAAGATTTTATACTTTAAATGTAGAGTATGCTGGATTTCCCCTAAAAACAAAACAAAATACATGTTAATCTAAAAGTAATTGCTGTAAATGATTCTTAATGAGCCAGTATAAGTGTACAGTAGTGTTTTCATCTGCAGAGACTCTGCCCTCTGCTGGTGTTTACTGATTTCTCTTTGTTTTACTCTGGACTGTGACATTTCTGGCTGGCAAGGTTTGGCCAGTGTGTTTACATCTTTCAATCGATAACAGTTCAGTGGGCAGGACAGTCAGGTCACAGCCATATGCAGGTATCAGAAACTGAGGTACTAGAACCTAAATAATGCAAGTTTATTGAGGATAAATGACAGTTGTACAAAAGCCAGTTAAAACCCAGAGTGAATCTGGGGCTGTTGGGGAGGCAAGCACTAGCAGTTAGCTCCTCATTTCCTTGAAACAAGTATCAGCAAATGTAACATTCCTACCATAGTATAGATTGCAGTGTACACTATTTGGTGTACACACTGAAAACTATTGCTTATAACTGTAGGTTTCACAGCCACCACTCCTGTTAATGCAAGCTATCATGTCTTAGACTGAGGCAGTGTGACCGACTTAATCTTTTTACATGCCTGTCTAAGAAAAGCCGTTCGAGGCATAGTTCCATGAAGTGCATGCAGCCAGTGTGGTGAAGTGAACGTACATGAGCAGGGGAGGAGGGGCCAACATTGCCTCTGCTGTGTTTACAACCTCAAAATTTACAATTCCGGCATACTCAACTTATAACATTAAAGAATTATTTTAATAAAGATGTTTGCGTGTGTCTTAACTTGATATGGCTTCATTTTTAACACAGAAACACACATACACACATGCAATTGTACCTTGACCTCAGCTAGTCGGTCCTCTCTCTGCCAGTCCCAAACAGAAAGCACATGATCATTGGAGTCGTCTATAACACACAGCGTGTTTCCTCCATTCTAACACAAAAACAAAAACAGACCGACAGAATGCTTAACGTACTGAGGATCAGAAACCTTAGATACTATGTTTAAACTCAGCTTTAAATTGTCCTTACCGACTTGGAGAAAGACAGGCAGATAAGGCCTCGGTCAAAGAAGCCAGAACCCAGAACATGGAGGGTACTGAGGCTGACAGAGTCCCACACGCGAACATGAGGAGCAAGATGCTGGAAAAATATACACACAAACAAGAGCACAGCACCAGCGCAGTCATTGAAGTGAGCCCAGAATGAATGTGTATCTCTTCATCAGTCAGTTGATTTAGCAGAAGTATCTAAACTGTCACTACATCACTACAGTAATAACTCACATGCTGCAAACTCAAATGATTAAATATCAATGAGAGACTTACTTTTCCATCTGAAGAGGTGCCCGCCACCTGCCCTGTTGCTATGGTAATTTTGTCAGGGTGGACGGCCAGGCTGGCAAAGAAAAAAGCCATGAAAAAACAGACAAGAACACATTAAAAAAGGCCCTTTTAAACATCAAAAGGAAAATTTGAATAAAGATGAGCAATGTGTTTATAGCACATAAAAGGCAACGTTTGGCAAAAATGATGGTCACGCCACCGTGAGGAGAGAAACGAATCACCGTGGGATAAATTGATCTTTTAAATTTGGTGGTGTAGCTACACTTGTAGTGTGTAAAGCTCTAACACGCTGTCTTCAAATGAGAGACAAACTGCCTTTAGTCCATCCTCTGATCTGGAATGTGCTGATTACTCACTTGAACCTTTGCTAACCTCAGAGTGTAAACACACAGTGAGCGCTACACCCCTCAATACAGTTATCATGCAGGAGTAAACTGAGCAGCTGAAGCTTTCTCATCAAGTTGTCCTACTTCTTGTGTGTGTTTGTGTGAGTGTGTGTACCTGTGAATAGCCTCTACAGATTGTGAGGGTTGTGGAAATGCAGTAAACTCTAACAGCAGTGCATCTACTGTATATAAAAGCAGTTCCCCAGTTTACTTCATGAGCGTATCTCACCATTTGATGTCGTCTGTGTGTCCAGTGTAGTGTCTCTGCAGCTGCTCATCCACATTAAACAGGACGACCACTGAGGCGATGAAATACACAGTTTCTCCAGTGGGCAGCAGGTAAAGGTTGGAGCGACAGTCTCGACCGCGGTAACCATAGCTTGATTTAAACAAAGTCAAGAAAGTAAACAGAGAGGAATGATGGTAGAGCTGGAACAATTATTGATTAAAAATAAAACAACACCTATTTTGATGGAAGATTAATGGCTATTTTAATCCACTATGTGTGAATACAATAGTTTAACAGTGAAACTTTGTTTTTATACAGCATTGAAAATCCTAAATCCTTCCAAATTTTATCTTTCTTTGTTATTTAGTGCTTTCTTTCTTGTGTTGAATGAATCAACATTCATTTATCTCTTCGGATAAATGGCAGAGAGAGAACACTGAGGAGCTGCAGGTTTTTACAGCTGCTGTTTTTGCAGGGATGTCACATTTTGCAGTACAAATGAATTTGATCTTGTTTTTAAGCTTTAAAAAAAACATACACTATGAGGTGGTATCACTCAGGTCACATAACACTTCTGTGTCCATTTGTTTTATGTAAAAGGATACACCCAGTCCAGCTTGAGCTTGTTGCTGGGCAGCTCAGCTCTGGCCTCCAGGCAGTAGCTGTCCACCTGGTCTTTGGGCATGTACATGGTGATGGGACGACCCTTCAAATACATTTTCACATAACCTTCCTCTAGAAAAAGCAAATTACAGGGTCAGTGAATTGGTTAACATATTAAAAAAAAAACCAAACATGTACATGGCTGGTGGAATTTTGTTTTATTTAAGAACCCCAGACACAGAAACACTGCTATTCGATGGGGCTTAATGATGACAATGTGTGATGAGATCAGAAGATAGTGGAATGATATGATATCTTGTGATGTGACAAAAACTTAAAAGACACCCACTGACACAGACCAAAATGCTTTTTAACTGACTTTATTAGTCACTTCAAACACATCCTTATGACAACAAAGACTGCAAAATCAACACTTCGTTAAAAACTCACATACAACTCACAAATGTTAACCAACATAAACCAACATAAAATGCAGACACAAGCAGAGCAGTGGAAATGTTATGAAGGAAAAACAGATCAAAGCTTAGAATAATAGGAGCTAATGAAAATTTCTTATATATTACAAACATGCTAACACTGCAAATAAACCAAGCAGAAGACATGATGTGAATCTACACAATCTGAAACATTTCTCTCTTTTTAAAGCTTTTCTTTTTTTTTTTTTTTTACTTTGGTGGTAGAAGACGCTACAAAACCTCTGATCTCTGTGAAGTGTGCGTGGTGTGAGAGGAAACAACCTACTTTTAATGGTACAGATGAAACATAGATTCTTTTCACATTAATATTCTCTCTAAACTGACTGAGGATATTATATTTCACACTTTGACATTATCTAGTAACATATCTGGAAGTACTGGCTGGGAGATTTAATGGGGCTGCGGTAACTGGGTGTATCAAGAGGAGAATATGATGACAAACTCCCCGACTTCCTCAGCTGGATGCTCAAACTTGGGGTCTTTCTGACCGGTGGAACCTTGGTGATGCCACCCTTTCTGACCACGCCAACCTTACTGCTGTCTGAGGTTTGTTTGGAGCTGGCAGCTGAAAGGGCCATTACAGCCAAAGCTGCATGGCTGCCTCCGCTGTTCCCCGTCTGATCAGCAGAGTGGCCAAGGTAAATCTGTACTGTGACTATGACGCAGATGAGGAAAAGAACAGATGTTGGAGAGGAGTGGTGAAGGTTGTCAGGGCCAGTCAGGTGGAAGGGGTGAAGGATTGAGAAATGTAAAGGGTGGAGGAGGTTGGCAGAATACATTAGACAAGCGTAATGGCTGTTTCACTTTCTGTTATATTTAGATAAATCATCATGAAACTGACACAAACAATCAAAGGTGAACTAGGAGGAGGGGATATTATTAACTACAAGAATGTTTGTTAATAATCATCACACAGATAAGTCACTGGGATCTTATTGTGAAGAAGTGTTTGAAGTAATATCGCATTAAATTATCAGTCAAAGTAAGTGATTCCTAACATGAAGTCTGGGGCTTGGTTATGCTCTATTTGTCTATTAACTTCTGAGTAATTTCCAGGTTTCTTGGAAAGAATAATGTAATTATTGGGTGCGAATTAAAAGGGAAACTGACATTTTTATAAAGGTAGAATCCATTCCAGGAAGGTAAAAAAACACTTAATTTTTTTTTTAACACTAAATTGCCCTACTGTATTCAGATTAAAAACACTACAGAGAGAGAGAGAGAGAGAGAGACAATGCTTGGAGGAAAGCAGGTCAATTCAATTTAAAGAACAATAAGCCAGAATTTTAGCAAACCACTGGACTTGAACAGATGATCTTAAAAATGGTTGTTTAAAGAGTTGATTATTCTGAAGAGTAAATTATGCTTCCACATGACAAAGTAAACAGTAAAATTGTGAAGGAAATGAGCCAGATTTAGCAGTTTGGTAAACACTTTGTTTAAGGGACTGCACAAAAATAGATGAAGCTTGTGGCAGCATGAGAAAACTGTAAAATTAAACAGACCCTGAAAAAAAGGATTGAATGTGTTTGTAATGTAAATGTTGGTTTTAGGGGGCAGAAAGATAATAAGAGCAATGGCAAATCTTGTCCTGCACTGCAGCGAGAAGTCTTAAAGAAAAAAGATCTTAAGAGTTTAGAGAAAAACTCCAAGCAACAGTGAGGAACCGGGTGACAGAATTCCTTGTGTTGTTACTATGGTGACAATGACTCAGTGCTTATGAGCAAACGTGAGGCTGTGAGCAGAGACATATATCTGGTGAAGCTTCATCTGCGGTCAAAAGGACAAGTGTGGAAACACACGAGTGAACTGCAAAAACACTGCAATCACACTGTGACGCAGCATTCAGTGGAGGTTAGGTTGGCGTTTGAGTGTGTGTTAGTTGATTCAGTCTTAAAATAATTAAAGGGAGGATAACATACACACGCACACTTTGTCAGCCCACTCCTGCCCCATCTGAACAGCTCTCTGATTGTTGCACTAAACTAAACCACACAAGTGGTTGAGGTGAGGTAAAATTACAAAAGAATGTTTTTAAAAATAAAAAATAACAGTCCAGATTTATTTCACAGAACAAAATCATCTGCTTCATGCAGAGAGCTGTGGAGCCCGGGGGAAAGGGGGTATGAGGGCGTGGGGGTTGGGGTAACCTACCTTTGCAGTGGGTCACACGTCGCATTCCTTATAAAGGTCACAGAGAGAGACACACAAGCACCAGATGAGGGGTGGCATGGCTTCCTCACTTCCTGGTCTGTGCTAATATGAGTTCACTTGTTTCCTGGTGTTCATGAACAGCAGCATCTGGACTTAATGCTCTTGATGAACTGATGCATATTTACTGTGCCATGCTATCCCCCCCACGTAGTGAATAAATTATTGCTTTAACACACATAAAATACTGATTGTGCCACTTTGCAGAGTTTATTGGGCTTTAATTTATTAATTCAAATGTAAAGTTGAAAAACATACAAGAACATGTGCTTCTTTTACACGTGAATTATACCATCATATGTGCTAGACTTTGACCATAAAATAATAATAATATAAAAGACTAAGGGTAGTGGATCAGTAACTTGTTCACATGCATCATTAAAAATGTCGGTGTCAGAGAGTGTGACTGATGAAAGTAGGAGCCAGGTGTGTAAACCAAATGAACAACAGGAGTTGAATTTGATCAAAATCAATAACAGGCTGGAGATGGAAATTATGATCAATACTCATCTCATTTCATATTCTGTGCCACTGATGTGTTCATGTGTTTACTGTTTTTTTGTTAAAAGAAAAACTTGCATATAGGTGCTGGTTCAATGGTCTGGTTATTAAAACGTATTTACTGGGTGTCTGTTTCCCCCCCCCCCCCCCCCCCATTAGTTCTTTCTTTTGTTTGTTTTCTTTGTGGTAAATGATAAAAAACATTAAGAAGAAACCTGTTCTGGCAAAGCTGGAGCAAACAAGGAAAATTATTTCTGAACTATGAAAACTACAATATAACTTTACACTCGATACCTCCATTGGATATAGAGATTTGTGAAATCCTGAGTTTCCGTGTATTGAGGGAAGAAATGTAAGTTTGATGTTTAATCACGTGTAAGGCTTGTTTGGTTACCTGTAGAGTTGTCATAACAAATCCCTATTCAACAAACTACACTGGCTAATCCAAAGATGTTTTGTGTTTCATTCAGGCTTTTCAACAAGCATTTAAAAGGAGTTGTTTAAAATTTGGAAAGCTTTCGAGAGGCTCTGACAAGGTACACTGATGTACTGCACATTGATTTCTATAGTCTAAATAGTCAGTATAATAGAAAAAACGTTTCACTTTTATTGAATTCAAATGAGAGAAACAAATTGTGCAACCCAAAGTTGAACTTTATGCATAACAAGTAGTAAGAAGAAAAGAAAATGCAAAAATAGACATGAAGATGTACAGTTATCATCAAGAATGAGATGAACTGGTGACTTGTTAATGGATGGATCCTGGAAAGGATGAATACTGATACTTATTCAAGAGTGATATTAAAGTAGCCCTCAGGTGTTCTTTGTGTGCAGACAATCCTTCAAATCATGCCTCAGAAATATTCATTTGAAAATAACATTACTTAAAAAATAGGTTTTATTTTGACAGCCTCTAAAAATTGACTTGTGACTGACACAGAGTACCACTGAGCATCTGGTGAGTGGTGGCTCTGACTGTGTTGTTTCATATTATGAAACTATATAAGCATTTCAGGCTGCAGAGCCATAAAAAAAGCCTCTGGGTCTTACCTGCGTTAAACACTGGGTCCCTCTGTTTGCTGCAAAGTAAATGAGTAAACAGACAGCTGTCAATCAGCTTCCCTCTCAGGATAAACCATATCTACTCTAAGCTATTCATATGAAAGTGTTTTATGAAAAAAAGAAAAAAAAAGTGTTTTGCCACATGTCATACCAGAAAAATTTGACCAAAACCCAAACTACTATTTTGTTTGGACAGAAAGCATCACATAGTGTGTGTGACACTTAATGTGAAAAAAAATAAAATAAATAAATAAATCATTATTCCCATGTTACCTGTCACTTCTTTTGCTGCTGGAGTTGCTGCCCGTGGATCCGGCACGAGTTCTGTTGACCTTGGAATCGCCTGAATCTTTCCGCGTAAGAGTTCCCACGTGCTCGTTTGAGTTGGTTCTCCTCACAGTGCTGTGGCGAGGGAAGGTGGGCAGAGGCCGAAAGAAAATAAAGGGGGGGAGGAGAGGGAGAAGAAGAAATAGGTCATAAAAATGCCCTTTGGTAACATTTTCGTCCAAGAAATAGTTTATGAAAGCACAGACAGGGTAGATATATTTATTTTAAGATGCAGTTCAGAGGGGTCATAATACTGCATGACATTTTTGAGACTATGTGACTTTCTTTAGTTTCAGAGAAGTACATAATTGTGGATCCTTGCTCTGTCCTTGTGGTGATACAGCTACAGTGGAGACCTGCATATTGATGGTGCAGACAGTTGCCTATTCACAACAATGAAAAGGCTTCATCAGCAATCCAATGGCCAGTCGGCACAGTCACCTAATCCACCCTATGGGAGAAAAGTCTATTCAAATCCTAAAACTGGCCAACGGCCTTGATCCCCTCTGGAGAGTCTGCACATTTGTTCAGTAAAGAGCAGGACAGAATAAAGAGAGACAGAGAGCGACAGACTGTTGTTTGCTGTGTTGTCCCATGAGGAATCATAGTAATTGGGCCACAGGGTGTTAGGAAAGGCTGTTGTGTATATGCCAACCAGCACTGATGGGATTGTGACTAATCTGCAGTTTGGACTAATCACAGATACAGACAGTGAACAATACAAACACTGCACCAAAGATCAATGATTTAAACAACTATAACTGAAATTAGCAGTAGAGATGAATGGAGAAATGAGTAATGTGCATAATCTTTTGTGTAGTTTGGTGACTGATGTACGGACTGATGATGGTTAGCGTGCATCGTGCAAATGTAATGGTGTTATAACGTGACTGGTCACGTGTAACACGTGACACTCTCACCTGAGGGGCAGATAGAGAATTCTGGCAGATCGAGACAGAGCGGACAAACTGGACATCACACAGTTGATGGACGGGACATAAATAGGATTTGACATCACAGTGGAAAGGAAATGTTATCAGTGAGGGACAATACATGAGAGCGGACATGCAGGACAGGAAAGCCTGGGAAAGGGAAGCCAAAATATGTGAGGATAAGGTGAGAATATATATATATATATGTATATGTATAAATAAATAACAAAATCCCTGAATCACCGAACCAACAACTCAGGGATTTTAACACCTGTTTGGAATAGAGCTGATCCCTGATGTCTGCTGAGCTTCATTTAATCATGATAATGTCATACAGAGAGTATGATGGATATGCCAACAAGACAATACTGTGTCTTTATCAATAAGTCATGTTTAAAGTGACTACCTTTAGGCGATAAAAAGCCAATAATGTGATGATTAATGGTTTAAACTATGCAAAACAGGTAGGACAAAAAATGTAATTTCGACAAATAAATGTCTGGAGAGGAAAATGTAATTAATGTCAGACCTCACAATGCGGGGCCTGCAGTGCGTGAAATTTACAAGTGTGTTAATAACGCCTGGCGGTTCAGTAAAGCACTGCTACAAAATGAGCTGAAATTGGCAGAAAGAAGTCAATGCAGGCTGAAATTATTTCACTTAGGTGAAATGCTTTAGTTTCCTTACCTCCTGTTGGCCAAGGTGCTGGAATCCTTTCTGGATCCAGATCCAGATGGGGAGGGCAGAGTGCCACTGCCTTTCTTTGGTAAGACGGTCCCATTGTTCACTGTGGGCCGTAATGGCAGGGTGGCTATCATTGGCCTGGCTGCAAGGAAACAGGGCCACAGCAGGGACATATTCAGGGAAATACTGGACTATGGCCTCTTGGTGGACTGTAGTGAGAGTGAGACGTTATAACAAGCTGAATAGTTTTAATTTAGTGTTAAGCCTAAATACTATACTATATCTAGACTGTGGCATCCAACAGGGTAGTTGTATGTTGTAAGTTGTTTATGCATATTCAATCAACTCTACATACGGTATTGTGTTTGACGGTTTTTTCAGTGTTTATAGTGTATAGTGGTCCTACAGCTCATTTGTTATTATTTCAGCCATTACATGAGAAATATGCCAAGACTGAGAGTAAAAAGCATGTATTATAACACAGGCTGTTGTGCTGAAAACTGACTTAGATGCAACCAACAATAATTATTATTACTATAATTATTTATGCTAATTATGTGGTATTTGTTTATTTGAGTTATAGTTATTTTATTATTGTTAATGCTGAGGATGGATGTGTTTGGCCCTGTGTCAGAAAATGTTCAGGCCTCAAACACAGTAAATATAAAACACTCTCTCTAATCTCATCATGCTGTTCAGTGAGCAGGCATTCAACACAATATAACACATTAGGTACTGAACTAGATCAACTTACTGTTTTGATTTAATAGAGAATATTGTTCTTTACTTTTCCATATGGATGCCATATGTTAACACATTGTTTTTTTGAGGGTGGTGCAACAACAAACACACTGACATTAATTCACATAAACATAGCACACATGCCAGTCAGGAAGCCCAGAGTAACAGAGCCAAGCTGTAGCTTTATCTGCAGTGATAAATATTTAATAGACACACACACACGCACATGCGCACACGCACACGCACGCACACACACGCACACACACACACACACACAAACTCTGCTTTGTTATCTCTCATGTAGTAATTACACAGCAGGGGCAAAGCGAGGTTGTAATTTTGTTAGCACATTAAAGAAGATGAATGCGTGTGTGTTTGTGTCTATATACAGACTGTGTCATGTTAAGCACATCACTGTGCTTCAGTACAGCTGAGCAGGCCGCTGCTGTCTGCAGCTCAACGAAAAGAACAATAAAGAAGGGCAGTCTGTTGTTAGTCTGAACATCATCTTACAGCTCCAAGATCAAACTCTAACCATATCCATTCCACTGCGGAGACTGAGACTGGGCAGCAGCTCACAATCTGTTCATGTTTCATCTATCAAATGCTAATTTATGGACATAAAACTGAATATAGTGGAAAGATTTCACATGCAGGCAGCACCATCAGCCTTGAGGATCAAGATACAAATGGAAAGAAACACCCGAGCTGAAAACAGACACATGAAATATTGTTAAAGAATAAAAATTAAAAAATATAATCAGCCCTTTCTAATTGGGTGATGAGTTGCTTAAAGCTTCACATTTACTGCACCAACATTAGCTCTTAATTGACAGTCCTATCTAATCCATATACACAAGTATATACCCAAAACACTGAATTCCTTTACTTTTTCTCATGCAGCTGAGGCTCCACTTGGTGGTAGATTTTGTTCGTATTCTCATATGTTCTTGTTCTTATGTCTATGTGATCTCATATGATTATCTTGGGTGGGTTAAATGGGGAAAACAAAAAAACACATAGAGGAACAGTTTCTTCTTCTTTATGACGTGAAAACTTATCGGGATGAATTGTCCCTTGAAGGAAGTGAAACTGCGCCTATGCATGTGCAGACGTTTACTGTCACACTGTTGTGACTCTTCATTGATAACATTTAGTTATCAGAGAACTCTTTGTTTTATTGTGTGTCCATTGGCTTACAGCACATTTTACTGTGTGATTTTATGCTCAGGTCATAGTGCTTTGACCTCGAGCAGAACAGTTGACAGTAGGTTTTTTCCCGGTGAAATACTATGCTATAAACAATACAGTATCGGTGGATAGCAACTGGAATGTGCAGGCCTGGTCACTACAGACAGACTACACAGTCTGCCTACCTGGCTTTCCAACATTACTGTCTGCTGAGGGAGCCTTTCACATCAAACTAGGCTCTATACATATAAAACACAGCACATGTAACAGCAAAACACAGTCCATAAGAAGAGACATTTTACTATTACTGTTGACAGTATAATATTGATCCAGAGAAAAGAACTTCTGATTTGAAGGAAAAAGGACTGTTAAAATGAGTGGATGGGTCGTTCATTTACCAAAAACGTCAGAGGAACTGTGACGCCACAGTCTTCAGCCTTTTCTTTATACTTTAAATAAACAGACTAATTAACTCACTGCACATAAAGTGTACATTTTTCTGAAGTGGTGCAGTTCAGTTACTCATCCATTTGTGTTTCCATTATCAAATATTGTGAATAAAACAAAACAACCAATCAATGCTTGCAATGCTTGCTTCTGTTGAGGTACCACAACAGTGGTCCAGCACCATGGTTGGAGGTAGACGCAATGCAGTCACTTCCAGATGACAATGTGAGTTGAACAGGAAAAACACTGTGTTGCATTCTTCTTCTGCATTAACTTTATCGATGGGCCAGACACCATTTATTTAGTCGACACAGCTATCATGTACCATTTAAAACGCAGCTTGTGTTACCTTTGGTTGGTCCTCTGCGTGACCCCATGGCCTGCTGCTCCTCAGATTGGTTGAGCCTGCGGACCACATCGGCCAGAGCGGACTTCAGCAGCTGAATCTCGTCCTCTTGCATCTGGACCCTCTGCTCCAGGGAGGCGATGCGGTCGGTCACCTCCATACTGCTGGCTGCTGAAGCACTGTCATCTGTGGAAACACACAGAACTGGTGTCAGAGTATTACGGCTTATATGGTGGACATATTAGAAAGTTAGTGTCAAGTAGCTTCCAATCTTTATTTATAGCAGGATGAGTTTCTTATAGAATGATGATCAACTCTTAAGTACACCTGTATAGCTAATGCAGTGCAATCCAACAACTCTGCAATATATCCTGCTGTTTTAGTGTCTAAAGTAGTCTCTACTTTTGCTGGAATAAGGATATTTAAGTAAATTAAAATAAATAGCTGTCTAGAATTCTTTTCTTTCTTTAGATTTTGATTAAAAAAAACAACAGTAAAGATTCAGCTTTTTTCCTTCAGAAATGTCATTCAAGAAAAAAAGAGCAAACCTAAAAATAGAATTAAAGCAGTAAACTCCATTCAATATCCAGGCTCACTTTCATCCTGTCATACATTTAGAGTCTTTGTGAAAGACCAGTGACCAATTTTCTACCAAACCTGTCATTCATGACCCTGTTACTAATCTGTCCATCTGGTCTTTGAGTTTAAAATGAACTTAACACATTGTTTCCACCTGACACCCTGATGGAGGCCAAGCCCCATCCACTTGGGTGCACTTCATTAATGATAACACACATGTTTACCCACACACACACAGACACACATGCGGGGTTTCCTCCATTAAGCCTTTGATGTCACAGCGGTTTGATGAAATATTAATGGAAAACACTGCTGTGTTTTCCCTGCAGACTTGTAATAAAGGTCTGATGCATTATGCATTACAAAGTAGACATCTGGTGATTAGACAGATCTATGCTGAGAGTTTCTCTTGTCAATCTGCCTTCACCCCCAACTGTCTTTAACATCATTGAAATCTGGGCAAGCTCTTGACTTTGGTTAATAACATTTTCAAACAATCAAGTTCAACAGTGACTGAATACTGAACACTCTGAATTCAGATCAGCTGGTAAAAGCAAAGTTTGCGTGAATATAAATATTTGCGTGAATATAAACATTTTCCTGAGATTCATGGTATTTTTACTACCAGAAAATGAAATGCAATCCATGCAACCACAAAATGTTTCTTATGTAATGTTCCTATAAATTTTCCTCATCTGCAAATATTAAGATTTTGCCACTTAAAAAAGGGCAGATATTTGTTTTTACTTTAACAATATAATGAAAGACACAAAAATGACATAATTGCTCTAAAACCATGGATTTGTTGTTACTTGAGTCTGTGTTGATACAAATATGCCAGCCCTGTTTCACAACAAGGATTCAGAAGTGTATAATCCCATAAGGTCCAGCAAAGTCATTTTCATTTAACTGGCAGAATAAGCCTGAAAAGCAATTTCACAAATGAGTTTATGGGTGGACAAAGTGCATTAGTGAGCAAAGTCCTCAGCCTTTTTAACTGGTTATGAACTGTTTTAGTCAGAGAGCCAGAGAACCAGATGGTTGCATTAAGCAGATGGGGCTCTTGAATATTGTAACAGAAAATGTGAATCTAAATAGATGGAATTGGTTGAATCAAACAATTACATTTCACACAAAACACAACAGCTACAGATAAGCACACTTGAGTGCCAAGTTTTATTTTGCTGGCACTGTACGTTTCTTTTTGTAAGTCATCCACATCAAAACAGCACGGCAACCAGTCAAATATGTTAAAAATTAGACAGACTTTGCCAGTGAGACTACAAAACATCAGTAGAAAATTGGATAGTGAGGTTCAGCAGATCTGACAGGCTGCAGTGTAATCATAGTACCTGTATCTACTACACTATGGTCTCCTCTGCTCTCTAAATGAGAATTCCACAATGAAACCTCCAATCTGTAGACAAGAAGTCAAATGAAAAGTACAGACGCACGGTCTCACACATTACACAAACAGCAGCAGCTTTATAAGCACAATGACAAATATATCTGCATCAGTTTATGATCATACATTCACTTATTTTTACACAAAGGGAATGCTGCCTTGTTTCATAAGGCAAAACCTAATATTACACTGATGAATATTCCAGAGATAAAAGTAGATCTTAATAACTTTTTGCTCACATGAGAAACTCTCTTTGAAGAAATCCCTGCTCATATTCACATTTCAATGTGTGTCACAGAGTGAATATCCAGAGATAAAGCTTCTGTTATCTGCTCAGCATCTGTTATGGGTCTTCTCCCAACATTGATACAGTGAAGTACATTGACTGGCTGTCACAGATGTGATTCCCCAGCTGTGCACTAACATCCTCTGTCTGTCCCTCTAGACGCCCCCGAAGAAACCTTCAGGGTGAGTCACCGCCAAATAACATGGTAAAAAGCAGGATGGAAATCAGAAAAGCCCAGCAAAAATAATGTTTGGTGTTTGCTTTTATACAGAAATAGAGATGGGTGGTGTGACTTGAGTGGATTCAGTGTGGATTCAGCTAAATTTGCTCCTGATTTGACAGCACAAAGAATTGTATTATTTGACCTGGGGTTCAGGATGTTTTCTGTCCAGACAGGCAGTATCAGTAAGATGTCAATTTTACAATAAATCACCACATGCTCCCTGTCTTTCTTTTGTCTTCACAAAAGTAGATCTTTACAAACACCAATCTCCTCCTGGCTCCATTGTGCTGTTCACACCTTTCAGTCAGTTGCTTAAATTACTTCATTTCTGTCAGTCTTCATCAGCGACTGCCAGACTTTCTTCTTTGGTCCCTGTTTCATTATCTGGTCAATATGTGGCTGTGTCACAAAAATCTTGGTGCATCGGAGCCTGTCTATCTGCTCAGCCTAATGGGTTTCGACATGCTGCTCCCTATTACCTTCCTCTGCAAGGCAATGTCATTCCCTCAGCACCACTTCTCTGCTTTAGTGCTTGTCCATCACTTCAGCCAGAGACTCAAGAACAGGCAAACAAAAACAGGCAATTGTACAATTATTCCTTTTCGGAAATAACATCTGCTTTTAAAGATGCTATATGTAAGATTTTATTTTCAGTGGGACCGCACCCATTATATGTTGTTTTGCGGTGGCCATATTTTCATCTTCTTCCTCTTTATCTTATTCTGCCTTTTATTGAAACCAGTACATTATTCAGTCCCTTCTGAATTTTTGAATATTAGACATTTTCTCACTTTCTCACTGCGATGGACTGGCAACCTGTCGAGGATTAAGCACCAGCACCCCCATGAAACTCATGTGGAGGATACAGCAGCAGATGAGTGAGTGAGAGAAGTACCGCCCAGCTTCTCCACTGTAGATTGGGAAAAAGGCTAAGAGTTGCCATTATACATACTTTATGTTACATGTATCACATTTAACTCCGTAATTTCTGTCATTTTCCTGTTGTAATCGTCATCATCATGAATAATGAGCACTGGAAAGTGGACACATGCTCAGCAGCAAATATCTAAAGGACTAGAATAGTGGAAACACAAAGGGAACACTCTTACATTTTGAGCAATGCACAAGCTCATGTTTAAAATATCTTCTGCAGCAGATTTTTAGCTGACTCACTCCCTCCCTCCCTTCCTCCCTCAATACGCACTGGCACATTAACACACACACCTATGTGAGGATTTAGGTATATACAGAATATATGATGTATAACAGTAGAAACCAGATGTTGCACCCTGACACATGATTTAATTTGCACTCTGTGGTGCAGAGAAGCCAAACAATGAAGGTGAAGTGATGTGAATGGAAAGTTCAGCTGCCAGGTTAAGCTGCAGCACAACAAGGGGTTAAAAAAACCATAACCAGAGCACAAAAAGCCAGCAGATCAAAGAACTGCAGTAAACAGCCTGTCACAACATTTTCACAATGATACCTGCTTTCACAAACAGGAAGCCGTTACTAAAATCAGCGCTGCTGCTGCCATCTATCTTCTATCAGAGTCCCTGCTCAGCAGCACCATGCCAACTGTTTGTAATTTCATAGTGTGCACTCAGCCAGGTGGTGGGTGTTCAGCCGCTGCAAACTGTGCCTTCAGGAAGGATATTTCCTCCAAGAATAATGATTTATTAAACAACGTGACTTCAGTCTATTGCTGGCTTCACTGATGGAAATAAAGAACTAATCATAATCAAGTGAGAGACAGGATTTCTTTGTTGTTTTGACAAGGAGTGAACAATGGTGTAGCTGATATTATGTAGAACATATTGAAAAATGTCAAGATAGAAATGGCAGCATTAAGAAACTGACCGAAATAATACATGCCAGAATATTGGAAAATTAGGAGTTAAGTTAGAATTTGGAGGAAAAAAGAAACAGGAGAGGAAAAAAAACAAGCTACTCAAAATGTCACCAGTGGCGACCAGTGCACAAGCTCACAGAGGTGTATTAGCTGATCAGGGGCCAGATTAGAGATTACAAGCTGCCGTCATGGCTCCTGCGGGACAAGTCCTTTGGGAGCTATAAATAGACAGACGTGGATCAAAGAACAGGAAGCCCTCAAACACAAAAACTGAGTGAAGATTTAAGAATAGGGAATACTGCAAGAGAAAATCTCATCAGGTGGAGCTTGTTGTTATGTCAAAACAAGAAATGTTACAAGACTGCCAGAGGGATTAGAGCGTGAAAAGGTGGGGAATGAGAGAGTGAGTGTCTATACGGGCTATAAAAAGCATGAGTCTGTGTGGTGATGTCAAAGAGGATGATGAAAGTTCAAACGACTCTCATGAGAAATCCAACCAACATGTTAAACCATTCCGTCCTCCCATCAGTAACATCCTTCCTGGGGTTAAACTCAGGTCACCTTGATCCTCTCAGTGTCTTACACACACATCATACACAGATACACACAATGCAGGAGCGCATAGATGCCAGAGCCAATGACTAATATGTATCAGATGATGCAACTGACATCTATATTTTTGTCATCTGGCTCTGGGACTGTGCATAAATTATTAGGGAGGGAAAAGGATATCGAGGTTTTAATAAAAAAAATTCTTTATTATTATTATTATTAGGAAAAATCTAATGAATCAAACCTGTTGCAAATGATCATTTAAGTGTACACAGTTTACAATAAAGGGTTTATTTCTTCCATCATGGCGATTCTGTGTGTTATGTACATTTTATGTATGTCATAAATACGTTTTTTATGCTTATTTACACCAATAAACAGACGCCTGCTTTACAGAAGACAAACTGTTAAAGAGAAAGAGTTCATAGCGTGACTAAGGGATTATGCTGGATATGTGGTGAAGATCTTGCACAATGCTAGTGATCCCTATACTCAGGGGGTTTGAGCTCAGCAGCTGCCTGCACTTATACTCTCTCACTCTCACAGCTCCTTAACCTCTTTTTTGTGTGCCTCGCTCTCCCTCATTAATCCACAGTTACATTCATTCCTGAAACAAGGTTGACAATTAATCGGGAGGGGGAGGAAGAAAGTGAGACTATGTTTGGTCTTTCACCCTTAATTTCTCATGTTTCAAGAGATTGCCTTTATGTGATAGACTGATATACAAACCTAAATTTATGGAAAACATCAATTAGCTAAAGTCTAACAAAAATTAAAAATTGCATATTGTAGTCATATTTGCCAGAAAAGTTAAAAAAAAAAAAAGAATATAAAATAAGTCCATGCAAATAAAACGGGTTGGCTGATTTTCTTTTGTTACCACAACTGCAACAGCATCAGTTGTTATATACTGTACCAGAAGATGCCACAGAAAATAAATTGACATATGCATTTGGGTGAAAATCTAGAAATTCCCAACAAATGACAACGAAGTTAGTTGCTAACTCACCACAAGACATTAACATGGGCAGGGACACAGTGGTGATGGCAGCAAATTTGAAAGATATCAATTAGCAATAAATGAGGCTTGAAATTTTAGTATGTGTATTTTTACTGCTGTGACTTTTAGGGAAGAAAGAGAATCACTAAATTGTGCTTGGCAGTGGCTCCAGGCTCTGACACAAGCCTCTTTCTCACTCTGAACCTTTCTCCACATAAAACAGGGCTTTGTCCCTCAGTAACAAACAGCCAGGAAGGAACAGGAGGCGGGACACTTGTTCCATCCAGTGTGTGCGCACTGTTGTTGTTCCATCCAGTGACACTGTTGTTATGGGAAACCAAATTTCCACTCTGGTGTGAGAATGATCTCACACACATGTGCGCCAGAGACTGAACATGGGCCAGACATATATCAGCCATCTGGAGTGGAGAGTCTGAACAGTGGCACTGTTGGATGCTGACAAGATGATTATAAAACATGACTGAAGAGAATATTAAAAGGTGATTTAATGTGTAATGAGAATTTCACTAGTGGTATGTTTCTATTCTTGAATTCTATCCTCCAACACTGTTGTGTAATGTTCAATCCATTTCAGGAGTTATTGGGTGATGATTTACTAGTAGATGTGTCACTAAGTGCAGTCCAATTTCATAAACACAGCTTTGACAGGCACCTGAAAACACACCTGAGCTTCAGCATAATACATAATAATATTTTCTCTAATCATTGTGTTGGCATTTAAATGAGCTGGATTACAGAACAGGCCCAATGTGGTGACACTGCTTCTGTCTGAAGTGACTTCTTGTTGAAATATCAACACAACAACTAAAAAGAGAATTAATGACAAGACACAAAACAACCACAAATTAAGGTCAAACAACTAACTGCAACTAATGAGACAATGAAACAACTACAAAGAAACACACAGCTAAAAGAAAGTGACACAAATATCCAGAAAATTACTCAAAAAAAAACACACACACAAAGATATTTAAAACAATCGTAACAAGATGCAAAACTAATGCACTGAACACAAAAAAACCTATAAGTACATTCAAAACTATTTCAGTAAGACAGAATAAAACTTCAATGACACACAAAACAACTGAAAAGCACCACACCACACCCTGTCACTACACCTGTAACAACAGATATAAAAGACCAAGCAGCAGCATGGACACCCAGAGGTCAATTATATCTGCTTGCATCTCAATTGGTCAGAAATCATGGGTACATTCTGGAGATGAGTGCGACCCCTCTCTTAATGAATTAATGGACTGATGATTTTGGCCCACTGGAGACAATATGACAAAGAAGATGGTTATCGTTAGTATAATTGAGTCAACCCTCAACTTGTCTCAGTAATTGAATTTAACTTTAATTCATTTTAAAACGGGTTGTCCCTTACTATGGATTCCAAAAGGGAGATTTATGCACAGATATGCATGTGCACACATGAATGTGTGCGTACATACCTGGTAGTTTAGAAACGATTTATGCTGGAAATCATTTGCACATTTGCGTGTAACACAATTGAATCAGTAAATGTGACTCACAGCATCCTTTAAAACCACAACAGAGTCATTATTTTCTCACCTGGACTGGAGAGAGAAGCTGCAATGGTACTTAAAGCACCAGGAAACAAGCAGAGACTAAAAATAATAGCATCTCTTTGGGGCTCTCCTGACTTGGGTGATTTATTACTGGTGGCCTTCCCCCCCACAGGTAGAATTTAACGCGCTGCTGAACACAGTTTGTGTTACCATGCAGAGTGGAAGCCTCTTACTTTGTGCTCAAGCACAAAGTCTGTTCATGGCTTTAATTTTAACACACTTATGACTCAAAAGTTGAAGGACTCATACGGCCTGTGTGTCTCCTCTCTTGCCCTCACCTTTTGATAGAGTATGGACACATAACGGACACACACAAAGTCAGTTTTCGTATTTAGCACAGAAGGTCGCACTCTTCTGTTTTTACAGAAAAAATGACTGTGTGTGTGTGTAGAGAGAGAGAGAGGGGAACAGTTCACTTCAATAACAAACGGCATCTTTTGGAGGTGCTGACTCACCTATTTTTGTGCACTTAAAGCGACACAATGTAGTTTTTGCTCCGGGATCCCACTACAGCTGGAAAACAGCACTGTCTGTCGTAACTGTTAAACCTATGCCATGGTAACGTGTGCGTTTGTTGACAAACCACTGATACCGGAGAACTCGAGCCATGTCTTCAACAAGCATGTTAGCCATAACTAACTAGCAGCTAGGAGAAAAAAACGCTCCACTGCGAGAATAACTTCCCTATTCCGAACATGAACCGGAAACGACATGACTTCATTAACACCACCTGACACACAGCAGCTCCATTGCTTAGTTTGTAAGCGAACAATGTCTACTTACTAGTCCAACAGTAGAGACAGGTCACTATCACTCCGACATCCCTCGGCGTCTCTCAGCTGACGCCAGCGAGTGAAAGCAGGACCAATATTCAGTCTTGTCCGACATCTTATCCTGTCACTCTCCCATATTTTCTTTGACTCCTCCCACAGATACCAAATTCTTTGGTATCTGTGCTGTTTCCATTTCCAAACTCCCGTATAACAAACTACCATCGCTCGCTCGGACAACTGTGACGTTTGCATTAACCAGTCGAAGTAGTGAAGTTGGTTTCACTTTTTGACCCGAACCAAGGTTATAGTGCCGGTACAGGTGATGGAGACCCTCTCAGGCTCTGACAAGGGCGCTAGTCAAACTGTTAGAAGTAGACAATGAGCTCAAATTATATTTGGAGACATTATTCGAAGGCTGAAATACTACATGGTGTCACTTTAAGTGACTCAGAACTCATGTGACTGGAATGCAAGTATCTGATAAAAATATTGCAATACTAGTGCTGGAGAAGAGGCACACCATATTTTATTGAAGTAGTGTTTATAATGATAATTTTGACAATAATTATCAATTACTCTGATTCTTAATATTCTTTTCTGAAATTATTGAATTGCAAAACAATGTGTCCACCAATAAGTTCTAAAATCCTATCCTGTCTAATATTCCTTTTAGTTTAGTTCGTTTAGTTTTGTTAGGTATTACAAAACACGTTTGGCTTCCAGTGCTTTCAATCACACATCTTCTACCATCTGATCTACCAGGATAATATTTCATTGCATGTGAATGTTATGAACCAGCCTAATCAATTAATCAACTAATTAGTTCAACTCTGATTTAGATTTCAGTCCTTTTTGCCATTTCAAAAGTGCTGTGTATTCTTCCACAGTGCACTGATGTAGGCAGGAACTTCTGTATTCATGGAGGAAACCCGTGTGAGATAGAGCAGAAGCAGTGCTTTTTAGCAGTTTCTCTTGATATTGCTTTCATTTCTCATCCAAACGCCGCCAAAGTCGGCACTGCACACACTGGTGCCCTTAGTAAGTCACCTGCCAAGCCACTGATGGGACATTTACGTGATTAACAGGCAGTGAGACCGACAGATATATGTAGATAGATATATGTAGCTTTATCTTATTTTCTTGAAATGAAATAATCTGTAACAGGATTTTGGACATTGCACTGCAATGATGTCATATATTCATATTATGTCAAGATAGCAGATAAGAAGAAAGCTATACTATCACTCTGCTCATTGACCTTTGCATTTAACTGGCAGCAATGACATTATAAAATATATTGCACTATGCAGATATATAGCGTATGCATGGACAGAATGCCCTTCACCAGTATTTATGGAAGACAATTCATGAGTACATCAGCCTCAGCAGTGGCACCACATTAACATCAGACTGTTATAATGGCACAAGTGTCATCAACTGGCTACAAGAGCAGCCACAGATCTGCTAATTTTATTAGACCGCAGACACACAGCTTGACTCCCCATCAGCAAAATCAGCTGTTAGACTCAACACAACACAGAGCAGGAGAACTCACTCCTGTGGCCTCCTGCTGACACTCACAATAGCTATAGCATATACTACAGTACTATAACAGTACAGTGGTAATATGTGGTTAATAAATACACACACTCTCAGTCTTTGCAAGTGTTAGCAGCTCATGGGGGTCTGATGAGGAGGTGGTGGCATGACTTGTGACTAGAGACACCAGTGCTACTCAATATCCAAAGAACAAAAAAAAAAAAAAAAAAAAATTCACCTTGAGGCATTTGTGGAAGATCAGACTGGGAAAGAGTCTGTTGTAGAGATGTGGATGAATAGAACACAAGAAAAATAGAAGCACGAGAAAGAGATCAAATAAAGCAATTTGAACACTGTAGAAGAAATAAATTTGAGAGTGATTGTGTGCTAAAGTAAATCAGTGTCAGCCCTTAGATGACTCAGCAGCATATGATGAGTTATCCCAGATCAGATCAATATTTATTTTACTGCTGCTCTGATACAAGTTACAGATAAATAAGGACAGAGATCTAATGTCCCTAATATTCCCAATTTCTGCACTAACAACTACAGAGTTCAATGTACAGGTTTAAACAGTCAGATTGCCAGTGGATTTTTATAAGGTGAAAGAAAAGAGGAGAATGGAAGAGAAGAGAAAAGAAGTTAGAAGAGGCTAGAAAATACTAGATATAGCTTTAAGATCCTCAGCCAACCATATCAAATAATACCTTAATAAAATAAAACAAATTTCTTATTTCATTTTTGAGGCCTAAAATTCATTAAACAAAGAGAGTTAACAGAGATTATAACATTAGGATTCAAACTTGAGTTTTGTCAAATGTCTAATAAAAACAAAGACCAGTGCCTGTTCCTGCTCCCTGCCTTTCCTTCTTGGTTGCTTTGCTGTGTAACGTGAGTGAGATTTACTTTAATCCTAATCCCTCTACACGTGCTATCATCATACAAGGTTTGGATGGCGTTACCTACTGATCCACAGCCAAGGAAAGGGAGGAGGCCGGATGGAGTCGTGTCACCTCTATTGTGAAAATACCACCAACAAATGTCAAATGGGTTTGGGGGTTTTATTTACTTTCCTTATATGCTACTATGTCTTCTCTCTTTTTTATGTGGGAAGATTTATCTATTCACATCTTTCTTCCTCTACTGGTTTTTGCACGTTAACACGCCATCATGCTACAGAGTCTGAGTGCCTGTGGCTGTGCCACACGAGTGTGGAGCAGAAAGATAAAGAGATGTTTGATCCAAACCTGAGCAGACACCATTATCTCAAAGGATAAATGAACCAATCACATGAGGGATTACAGGGGAATAGATTTGTTAGTGTGGAGAGGCTGGGCCCAGCAAGATGCATGAGTGTCTGATCATCACTATTACAGTAAGATGTAAGTGAGCCAGATTTACTTATTAACACATGGTGGAGCATCAGGAACTAATGAACAAGAGATTGCATTTAACTCTGAGTGTCTTAACCAACATCACACATACTCTGTTTAAAGGTCTTCTCTAATTTAGACCTGCAGACATTCCAATTGATTTGTAGAGAATTTAAAGGATTGTTTCACATTTTCACACTCTTTTCTGTAACAATACTTAATACCCATGTGTTTTGGGATGGACATAAAAAAGCAAAACAGCTACTAAAATCCATAAATGTTTTGATGCCTCTTTCAAAATACTGTGTTAATATAGAAAACATGTAGTAAAGCCTATTTTCTGACTCTCAAAGGTTTGATTTTGTGCTGTAATATATAAATATCATATCAAACTTCTTTGTTTGCTTGTTGCTTTGTTTATTATTTCCAAATTATGGAGACATTTAAGCAAATCAATAAAACAAACAAAAAAATGGGAAAAAAAGCTTTAAAAGTGTTAATAACATCAATCAACTGGATCATCATTCTGTCTTTCTACTCCTTTTGTTGGACAAGAACCCAGCTAATCTGACATCACAACATTCGTAATTTCTTTTAAAAACAACAAGAATCTTGTTACCAGCAGCACAGCACAGACTAAATCAATTACATCTGTCCCGTCCACCAGACCTGACTGATTCCAAATGTGATTTACCACAGAAAAAGCAGTATGTGAGTGTTGTTGGGTTAGAGTGTGTAACGCGGGCAAATTTCCTGTTAGCCTGAGCTAACTGACCTCCTGAGGACAAAGCATGCAGCCTCCAAGGCTCTCTGCAGTTTAGCTGACCCAGTCTCTGAACATTAGTCTGGCTGGAAGGTCCACAACACGCAAGGAGGAAAGAGAGAGAAAGAAGGAGAGAGGGGGAGATGGTGATGGAGAGAGGAATAAATGACATCATTGACTTTTATTTTGAGTGGATCTGAGTTCAGCTGCACAACAGCAGCAAAGGGGTATGATGTCACTCTGGCCTAAAGGCCCAACACACACACACACGCACACACACACAAACACACACAAACACACACAAACACATGTTTGCACTTCTATCAGAGTGAGGACCCTCATAGATATAATGCATTCCCTAGCCCCTTACCCTAACCTTAACCATCACAACTAGATGCCTAACCCTAAAACTAACCAAAATCCAATTCTGACCCTAACCCTAAAACCAAGTCTTAACCCTGAAAAAGCCCTTTTAAGGGGTGAAAAACAGAAGGACCAGCCAAAATTTCCTCACTTTGTAGGGTTTATACAATTTTTGGTCCTCACTCTACAAGAACACACACACACACAAATCAGCCACAAAAGCATATACTTGATTTAACTACTGCTCCTCCAATGTAGCTGTCTGTTGGAACAACAAACAAGGCGTCTCTCTTTCATGGTGAACTAAAGTCTGTCCTGGATGAGTGAGTATACTGAATGTCTATGTAAGGAGAGAAAGAGAGAGAGAAAGATGAAGAATGAGAGAGAGAGAGAGCGAAAGCAAAATGAGGAAGGGATTGGAGGTTAGAAAGTCCCTGACCACAGCCCATGAGCAGGATGTCTTACTGCATCTGCTTTCCCACACGGAGAGGAAACTTGACATGATTACATATAACCTCGTAGTGGAAGACGTCTTTCAGATTCTCCCTCTGCTCACCGTCACGTAATCGCACAATAAGAACAGAGGAATCTCCAAAAATCAAACATTTTTAGTTAAGAAAGTCATCCAAATCCACACAATAACTGGATAGATTGCAACTTGGATTCTCTACATCAGGGGAGTCAAACGTAATGGCTCGCGGGCCAGAACTGGCCCACCGGGGGGTCCGATATGATTACAAACTAATCATAATGTGAAATACTATATTTTCAGTAGCAGATACCTGTGATTAAATATTTTGTGCCTTTGTAGATCCACTGTCATCTGTGAGATGAAATGCACATGTGTAAATGGTAAACTTAATATTGTTGAAATTGCACTTATTTCTCTCAAGAAATGTCAACTTGTTCATCACATGTTTTGTAAAAGGATACTTCTTTAAATGTAAAAAGGGAAATATTTGGAGTTCTTAATGTTAATAGGTTATTATGTTATTATTTTACTGGTCTGGCCCACCTGCGATCAAATGGTCCCTGAACTTAAATGAGTTTGACAACCCTGCTCTACATCTTTGAGTAGAAAAAAAGAGAGAGGATAGAAAAGGTTTCCTGGCTAATGTCACCACCAAACCTGAGCTTTTAGGGCAACAAAGTACCACACTATCAGTCAGAGTTTTAAAGGTGGTTTCCTTCCTCAACACTGGGGACAGCTACACCTGTTTTTCAGGTCAATCAACCAACCAACCAACCAACCCACCTCAGGTGTACGAAGACAACATGAACACACAAAAAAGGTACACACACAGTTCGTTATCAGACTTCATCATGTCTGTGCTCTTAACCTCATTAGTCATTCCTGTTTCCTTACACTGCCATCAAATATTAAAGCACACATTTGTCTCTTATGGACTTGACTTAACAATAGAAGCTGTACAGTAATAGCTACAAACATCTGTTAATTTAGGATGACCTATGTTTCAACTTTAAGCTTCCCAACATATTTGTTTCTTTTTTATGCATCTCACCCTTAAGGATTCATATAAATTTAATGAGCGAAACCTACAGGGGCCAAAAGCTTTTCACCAGATTCATCACATGAGTGATTCATAAAAAGTATAGTAAAGCACACAGCAGATCTCACAATGTATTTCCACATCCACGGTTTGCTCTCCTGTGATCCAACTGACTGCTCATGCTTACACAGAACAGCAAAAATCTCAAATGTTCAATAAAACCATTTTTACTTTCACAGTTTCACAATATGTAGGATAAATGTTAAACATCTTGAATGTGCTGGTTGGGTGAAGCTCAGCTTCAGTCTGGTTGTCGCTCCCACTGCTTTGGTCTCTGCTACACACACAGGTTATTGTGTAAGAGATAATCACCCAACTGTAGTCAGTCAGCAAGACATTATCACTGACCTGGATAAGATACAAAATTTATGTTTATACATAATTTGAAAGAAAATAGGTACAGGTATGTGTTTCTGCAGAATCGGATACTTTAAAAAAGTTTTTCACTTTAAATTGAAAAATTAAACAAATGCTACATTAGGTTAATTTTTCTGAGAAGAAACTGAAGCTTATTGGAAACAGTCTCTGAACTGATGTCATAGTGATGTGTCATGCTGCTTTTGCTCATCCCTGAGTCACTCTCTCCCACCCATAACATAAGCAGCCTGAAGTATTTGCTCTCTCTTTTCCAGTGAATAAGTTTCATTATAGAACGACAGGCCGAGCAAGAGCAGTGTGTCCTGTTCTGTCATCTCTGTTTTGTCTCAGGCAGCAGCCTGATCACAATCAGTCGAGAGGACAGAAATATATTCATAACATTCCCTTCATTACACCAAGCAGAACCAGGAGTAGCCAGAACAGTGCTGTGAGCAAAGACTGTTCCTCGTCTTGTTTATCAGCTCTCTTGGCTGTCCTGCACTGTTGACATTAATCTGGAACTGACTACCCAAACTTCATTTCAAATCTGCAGGTTTTTTTTTTCCTTCCTGTAAAAGGCTTCACCTTCAATAATACATTATTCATCCACTGGTTAATCTGTAGCACTTTAGGAGAAGCCAGGTTTAAACAGTATAAAGAAAAATGTTAAAGTGATGCAAAACAGCATGAACAATTTTTACCAAAGCCTTGAGGGCTGGAGCTGAAATAACTCGTGTCTTGAACATAAATGCACACAAGCACATGTCTGCTTGGTGTCAAGTATAGCAAGTCAGCTGATGACATGTCAGGGATGGGGGAGGAGGAAGGATTAGTTAGCTTTACCGTTGCAGAACTGAAGCAGTGATGAGGTGTCATACAAGCTGCTGTAACTGGAAAACCCGTCCTCCATTCTCAACCTCTGCTCCGCTCCTCTGTGTTCCCTCTGTGATCCACCACTCCTTCTAATCTCCCCTCTCTCCTTCTCTCTCTCTCTCTCTCTCTCTCTCTCTGGTGACTCCCTTCTGTTAGTTTATCCTTCACTTGGTGTCCAAGACTCTCCCTCCATTCACTCTGCGCGGGTCAGGCTCCCTGGGTGAGTCACCATGGCAACCCATTCACTCCGATTATGTCATGTGAACATACAACCCCACTTCTTCTCCTCCACTTGGTGCTCCCCCCTCACAAAAAAAGTCCTTAAACTACAGCAGAAAAACACTTCCTGATGAGGAATGACAGAGTTGAGAGGCTGGAGGAGGTTGTTAGACTCCTGAACTTGTCCTCTGTTCTCCTCCCTCTGTTCTCCTCTTGTCCTTCTTCTCTCTTCAGCAGAGGCAGCTGTGCATCGTTTGATCACTGATCAGCAGCAGAAAAATAGCTTTAAGGGGACTTGAGTTGAGAGCGCAGGCAGGCTCTGGCAAAGGCTGCTTTACTGTGTGTGTTTATGTGTATTATGATGAGTGAGTGTGCGTGTGTGTGTGTGTGTGTGAAGGAGAGATAGTGCTCAGGACAGCCCAGCTTTTCCCTGTCACACACTGCGAGCAAGTCAGAGCACAGTGGGCGGGGCCTGTTCGAAAGATCCACCTCCTTTGGTTAATATGAGAGCAAGAGAGAGAGAGAGAGAGAGGGAGAGAGAGAGAGATAATGCATTACAACCAACTTGAAATGGAGTGGAAGCCCAGTCCTGATGTTCACCCCTGCACTATCTGCACCATCTCTTTAAATTCTATGGCATGCAATATCATTTTCTTTCCTAGTGCAATTATATTTCATTTTGTATGCACACTATATGTGTTTTACAGTTCAAGTGCAATACAATAGTCCTACATGGTCATTTCTGTATTTATATTTTC